>MDYQ01000282.1:0-31663 GCA_003024175.1 Planoprotostelium fungivorum | reverse complement strand
GATATGTCGATGACATAGTAACCCTTGCTCGCATAATTCACGATCTTGCCGATCGCTTCATGAACGGCTACTTCTTCCTCAATCTCTTCGTGTCCCTTACGCAGCTGATGTTTGTCATTCAAATGACCTTTCCATCTCTGTCCTTCTCAACTCACCGAGATTTTGATCTTATCCTTTGCATCCACTCTCGCTCCTTCTCCTAGCTTCAGGAATTTCTCCTTGGATGAGAATGCCGATGAGTTGGGAAAGTCTGATTAGGATGAGTCGATGACTCTTATCATCCATCCGATCTTCTCTCACTCTCAACTAGGACCGGTCTCTGCTGATCTGAGATGTTCTCCACAAGCCACTCCCCAGTGACTTCTTCGTGGACCCTCTTTGCATGTTCTGCCCCAACTCAGCTTCATCTTCTCAATCCTCTATCAAATAGACTCACCCAATATCGTAATTTCTCCTTCCTCCACTACTTTGTAGTATCCGTCTTTCCTCCTGTTTAGATGTGCCACACGCAATATCTTCTTGTTAGGTTCGCCACCTCTCAAGATGGCTGTATGGTGTTCCCCTCCATACAGTTCGTGTATGACCAATGTGACTCTCAATTCACGTGCTACTGCGTACGCCTCAAGATATTCAAGTGAGTCCTCGTCCTCGTGATCCTTTTGGAAATCCGCTGTAGCTATTCTATCGGATTCGGGGGATGGAAGGGCCTCGGTGATTTCTCTCAGTGTGCCTGCCTCTCCCCTCAACACCAATCCAAACGGTTTGAGTTCGTTGTTCATCTCTCTCACAAGAACTTACAAGTCAGTCAAATCGAATGAGAAACAGATTACAATCGTATAGATCTGAACGATACATATCAACGAATTTGTATATCTGTATGTGTATCCCATACTTGATATACATATAGATACTATATCCTCACCTTCCTCTTCACAGTCTTGTTGCTCTCTCGGGGCCTTGGGCGTCAAAACATCAAACATACCTGAGATGTCTCAGCACGGACAGAAAAGAACGGTCTGATGGTTGGATCTCTCACGACTGTGGAACAGTTTGCCTCTTGGATTGTACTTCCACGTATCCTCCACACGCAGCTCAGAAGAAGAAAGATGACTGACTTCGTTTGCCTCGTCCAAGGAACTGACTCTCTCCACCAGATCCTCCTCTACCTCACTTTCCGTTTCTTGATCTCTCTTGGACGCTGCAGATTCTGCATATTGTTCAGTCGTACTTCCTTTTTATCACTCCGTCATTATACACATATAACCCAACTCACTCTTTATCGTTCTTCTCTTCTTTCCATCTTCTCCTGCTCCTATTTAGCTCTTTTCATCCATCTCATAATCCCTCACTCTGACGGACGCTCTTCTTAGTCTTTCTCTTCTTGTCCTCTTCTTTCGAGTCATCATCTCTCTTCCTTCTCTTCCTATCCTCTTCTTCCTCTTTCTCATCATCTACTGCTCTCTTCCTTCTCTTCTTCCTCTCCTTCTCTTCTTCCTCTTCTTTCTCTTCTCCTTTCTCTTCCTCTTTCTCTTCCTCTTCCTCCTCTTCTACTGCTCTCTTCTCCCTCTCCTCTTCCTGTTCTTCAGCCCCATCATCTACCCTCCTCCTCTTCTTCCTCTCCTTATCCTCTTCTTCTTTCTCTTCTTCTTCTCTCTCTTCTTCTTCTCTCTCTTCCTCTTCTCTCTCTTCTTCTCTCTCTTCCTCTTCTCTCTCTTCCTCTTCTCTCTCTTCCTCTTCTCTCTCTTCCTCTTCTTTCTCTTCCTCTTCTTCCTCTTCCTCTTCTACTACTCTCTTCTTCCTAGCCTCTTCCTCTTCTTCCCCATCATCTACTCTCTTCCTCCTCTTCTTCCTCTCCTTATTCTCTTCTTCTTTCTCTTCCTCTTCTCTCTCTTCCTCTTCTTTCTCTTCTTCCGAGTCCTCTTCTTCCGAGTCCTCTTCTTCCTCGTCATCATCTACTACTGCTTCCCTCTTCTTTTCCTGATTGACTTTAGTGTCCTCTATGTCGTCCTGTCATAAACTCTGCTACCTTCATCTCATCAAGTGATAGCATCTCCGAGTCCTCTGCCTCGTTTCCAACGATGTCTTCCTCTATGATCTGATCACACACCACTCCTTGTGAAATCACTTCCAAATCGAATCCTCTTACTGAATGATCCTACTCGATGTTACTCTCTCTTCTTTGTGCTTCTCTCTCACGTCGACACCATCATCGTGTGTTGCTTCCTTCTCTCCGATCGCTTCCGCAGACAATTTCGATTGTTTCAAACCTCGTTGTTTGTTCCTGTGTCTTGTATCAATACTACAACTGAAGCTCTCGATCTAAAATCAGGATCATACTGCTCACTTTTCGCCATATACATACATCTCAACAATCTGCGTGACGACTTCAGGCTGGCTGTAAGATCATTCAATGACTTGACTCCTGCTAACTCTTCACCTCATGCCGTCCAATTCTGACACTCTCGGCTGAATCTGTTTCCACATATCTGTCTTTCGATCCTCTATTTCTTCGCATATACTGAGATACTTGTCCATTGCTGCCCTCCATATAACGTGAATGGGGTGCACCCCCTGCTTGGACGATTTGCCTCGGAGATGAAGGATGACTTTATGATCACGCAGACATCTATCGTGCCTCAGATATTTCTCATCATCGTTTATCGTCTGACTCACTTTATCACTGCTTGATACCTAAAAAGATGGTGTATATAACGAAGCTTATCTTTGATATTACTATCTTCTGCTATATAGCCTATCAAGGCTGCTCTGGCAAAATACACAGCTCGTGTTTTCTTGTCTATCACTTCGTGTATCTGATCATACCATCACTACGACCCTCCTCCATCACATTCCACTCACTTGATGGAGCATATGGCCTGGCCAAGTGAAAGGGATATCAGTCTCCCCTCGCAGCTTGATATAGGATATCAAGATCATTATTGCTGTTCGTTGTTTGACGTAAGCTGAGAGTTGAACTAATGCAGATAGTTGGCAAAAGCTTTTCAGCATCTCCCCTAATTTCTCAATAGTACATTGCTGATCGACCCATCAGAATCCTTACTCCACGTCGCCTCACGTTCTGACATATTTTCTTGCAAGTGTTTTCAATACTCTCTAAGATGGTGGCAGCGGCCTCGACTTCGGTCTTCTTGACATCTTCTACACCTTGCGACAAGATCTCGTCTGATATGAGAAGTCAATCTCCTGTCATCCGTTCTCGTCATCTCCTCACCTATCAACTTGACACCCATTTCCAAGCTTTTGGGGCTCGAGATGTAAATCTCTTGGCTAGACAGAAACTCTCCCTTGATCTTCATCTTCTCGGCGTTGTCTTTTGTTAAGCAATTCCGAACTCCGTCTCCCTCTTGTTCCACATGTGTCTCTACGCCTATCATTTTCTCAGCCTCTGCTCATGGTCATTCCAAAAGATGCATCTTCCTCTTCTTCTCTCACTCTCTCCATTGGATCTTTCCATCTCGTTCACTTCTTGATTGTCTTCCTGCTTTCCTTCATTCCGGTTGGCTGCTTTCAGTTCTATTTCTTGTAATTTACGTCGTTGCAGAGCCTCCAGCCTCAAATCGATCAATAGATCGTTGATCCACTCGTCTTCCCCCCCTGCCCCATCTAAACTTTGTTCGGTTGTTTGGATGTAACTCCATTCGTCATCCTAGACCGGTGAGCTCAAGCTCGAACTTCTCCTCCTTCCACTCACCATTGTTGCGGACCTCGACGTTCTCCTGTCTACAAAGATTTTGTGAGATCCCTTCCTGGTACAAATATTTGTGCTCGTCAGAGGGCTTTAGCTGACTCGCTCTGAAACTCCCTCCATCCCCAGATACTCCTCTCTCAGCCCCATTTCTACGGTCTATTCTCTCGGGCAATTCTTTACAGTAACACTGGCTACAGAAGACTCATAGCGGGCACTCAGGAAACCTGCCTGGTGCTCAGTGGGTCTCCTACGACCTCTGCAGACACCATCATTGCTCTGTCTTGAGCTCCTCAGACATCTTCCACCGTTAGAGGATGCGGAGAAGATAGGTCGAAAGAGGAGCCCATTCTTTATCGTCAGGGTAAACCATGACGTCACCATCCGTCAGTATCGACAGAAACTCTTCACTATTGCCCTGGACCATGTTGCTCTCTTGTTGAGAAGTAACTTTGAACTTACTTTGAATCTGGCCGTTGTAGAAACATATCGGGTCAGAGCGCGATTTTTTCCAAATTTCCAGCCAGGCGGGTTGATGTCGTCTTCGTTTTGAATCACTGAACCGATTGCAGACCGAACCGGCAGAAATGGTGAATACGTCCTCGTATCGAGAGTTGACCATTCATACCAACCTATCATTTCAAGATCGAAGATTGATGGATGCCACGATCTGGAATCGACTGGCTTCCGTTTTCAGTGAGAAGTGGTTTCTGTATCCACCTAATCGGCTCAAGAAGAAATGTGAGCAATGTCTGCGTGGGTGATGGACATTGCCTCGAGAATGCAACATCAAGTCTAATTGATTTCGGAGATCGTACGATTTTTTCTTGCCAAAAGATCGTCCACGATCAACTTCGTCCACGATCAACTTCGTCCACGATCAACTTCGTCCACGATCGATCTCACGGACAGCGATTATGACAGGATGATCGAAGAGAGAAGGATCAACTTGAGCAGAAGATGAAACACTCATGGGACATGTCAATGGAATGAAGGTGAAGAAATGATCGTGATGAGAAGCTGATGACGACGACAGACGTTCGTCGAGTGGAACCTCATCAAGAAGACTTGTTTTCTTATAAGGATTCATCAGTCGAATCCAATAGCATCACGCTTCGGTGCAGACACCATTACCCAAGTCCAGAACAGACCCGACTCAGAGTGAGAATGGTTTCTTACCAGCGAGACGGAATGCTTCAGTTCTCATCGAGATTACCAGATTTTAGGAGTCTACGAGATCGCGGAGAAACTGGGTGAAGAGGGAACGATCGTTCCAAAGAGGTATCACATTAAGAGGCAACGTGACGATGACATCCACGTCTCAAATACAATTTACGAGGACAAGAAGTCTGCGAAGAGATTGGGAGCGACCCACACGGTGAGGGGGATGAGAGTGTATAGTGTGGAGATCATCAATATTGCGTTAGATGCAGTACCTCTGTGGAAACTTGATCAGGCTCTTCAGGTGACATCCTCGTCTCTTGGTCCAAATTCATCTCAATCTCCCTCGACAGCATTGTAAGAGAGCGGCCTCAACTCTCCGCCACAGGCGTTGATGCAAGAGTGTTACAAGGAAGAGGAGGGAAGCAATAAGCAGAGGATCGATCATCTACCTAGTGGAGGCGTTAACACATCCTCACCACGACATATGTCCGTTCTGATGTAATACATAGGATTCGTGAAGAATTGTCATCAACTCCTTCGTTTTAGATTTTTTTACCGAGACCATTCGCGGTACAAATAATTGAGCCCGCAAACAAACAAAACAGACACAAACAATCCAGCGATGCAGGTGATCTCAAGGGGAAAAGCGAAGGATCAGACAGATACAAGAGACGATTACGAGTATTATATCTAAAGCCCAACAGCGCTGTTCGTCTCAAGCTTTTCTTTAAAACAGTCACATGGTCGCCTCTTCGCTCTCCTTGAAATGGGACGGATGATTGATTGGATCACCGAAAATCCTTGACCACTACAATTGTCGCCACGCTCGGTCACAACACATCTCCACATCACAGAGAAAGGTCAGTAATCGGTCTTCTTGAGAAAAAGAAGAAACTCTTCACGCAGAGGGATACCTCTAATTGAATATTTCCAAAAGAAAGAGTTGACATCCAAGATCCTTCTCCTGACCTGCATTGCAGGCGTTCTATTCCCAAATGCTGGTCATTATTCGATTCTTCAAAATCGAAGGATGGAGAGCGCCAAAAGATTCGTCTCTGACCCAAGCCAGATCACAGTGCTCCTAAGTCACTTTCTCATGTCTTATAGATTCTCTTCAGAACATGGGAACATCACCAACATGATTCCATCTTGACCTAACCATCCATTGGGTTGACAGTTGCTGTAGGAGAAGTTACCTCGATTACTCCCTCCTCTTCCAATCAACACCTTTGGGACCCTACTCAGGAGCAACTTCAACAGGAGAAGGGAGTGATCCTTTCTGAGATGCTTACTTCCTCAACATTGCCTCGAGATCGGAGACCCACCCACACTATACAACAGTTTCTCCAGCATGAGTGAGGGGCGGGGCGTAGGCAGATCAGAGGTTCCATCCATCTCGTTGAAGAAGAGGGTCCATGCCTTGGAAGAACGGCGTCAATATCTTTGGGTAGGGTGACCGACATCCTCTGCATGACTTCTTACCTCTGCAGACTTCACTCAGACGTCGGTCGTGTGTTGGAGCCACAGACTGGCAACACCGTCTTCTTCTACCTTGTGCACATTCAGAACACGGTGGAGATTTCGGTGGGTGGTCAATTTGATGAGATGGTACTGAGCGGAGTAGACTGAAGGAGGAATATCAATCATCGCTGGATCTGGAGCGTTGGATCTGCTTGATTCACACTACAACACCCGTACCCACGAGGAGCGCAGAATTGACATCAAGTCCATCGGTCTCTCCCTCTTCTTGAAGTTCTATGAGGAGTTTGGAGCCCTATGTGCCGATGCCAAGGGAAAGAGGTTTCTCATCCATCTCATGGACTCCCTCAAAAACCTAACGGTGCGACGGATGGGGTAAGAAACAACATTACCGCACTGACATTCTACACCAAGAACACACATCAGGAACTTCACCGCGGCCAACTAACCGAGGGGTGCGGTCAATGGTCAGTGGTCAAAGTCAAGGAAAAAGCAGAGGCCGGCAAGCTGAGGGAGACGAAAATCGGTCATGAATAAATGGTCCTTTACCAAGCTTCGGTGAATCTGGCCACGACCGCAAGGTTGGTTCAGCAACCCTCGTTCCCTGGGCTCCTTTCGATAGAATGGACAGCCCACCATGAGATGTTTCTCCGTCTCGGTCGATCTCAGATCGAAGAGCAACCAAATTTGATGTCGACAATCAATGGATTGATGGACAATGCGAGAGTTAGCGACCATAAGAGCCAAAAAAACGGCCGGCGGGGCGATCGCAGGGCGATCATTCTACATAGAGAATTTCGCATTATATTTAAATATATTCTTTTGCAGGAATGGGTATTTGAGTGAGTGACCCCCTGTCAAGTGAATATTTGAGTACCCCGAAGACAGGATACTCAAATGCTCGTGACAGTAGTCACTGCACGTGCGGTGAGACGGCGTCCCATCTGAGGGAGGAAGGTGCATCCGAGCAGGAGTTCAATAACAATACGAAGGATATAGCATCAATGAAAGTGGATCGTGCGTGATCGTCTTCGTCACACGATGTGATTGGTGATGCGACATGTGTTGCCTGCTATATGATGAATCAACGTAACGCATCATATATAGAATGAGTACTGATGAGTGAGTATCATCCTAAATGAATGAGTATTCGATGGAATACTCAAATACCCATTCCTGCAGTGCTAACTGTGGGAAGGAAGCCCCTGAGCAGGCGGTGTTATTTCTGACATCCATGCCTGATCGAATGGGAAGTAGAAAACGAGTCACGCTCACCGTCAACGAGCAGGTGGATGATTCCTCCACTGGCGAGGAGATAGAGGGCACCACAGTAGACAGCACTATTTCCTGACCCTGGACAAGGAGATGTTGTTCAGTCCTAAGCATCCGAACAACAAGGCTCCTTCTTGGAACTTGCGTTGTTACTGCTGATGGTGGTGTTGTTTATGGCAGAGGTGTTGTCGATGACACCTCCACTATTCGAGGCTGTGAGGCAACATCCATAGCCTGCAGCGATGTTCCAGGTGAAGGTGACGGCAGCTTCTAGTAATCGGGTGCCAAAGACGCGGCACCATTGCGGGTGGCCGTGTTGGATGTGAAAGGGTTACCTCTATGTACGTTCATGATCACAGACGAAGATGAGTAGAGTGAAACTGATGGCACCTCCGTTCCTGGTGGTCGAGTTCACACACGGTCAGGATCAGGTGCATCACGATGACGGTTGACTCAACAAGCCCTCGTACCGACATCCTGACGGTAGACGATGAAGGGACAGTTCTCGATCTTCGAAACTAGAGTAGAGCTCTCTCAGGCACACAAAGATATACAATGACGTTGGATGATTATTATCGGTGGTATACGCAGGGGAGTTCTCTTCCACACTTCTTGCCCTTATGAACCCCCGACTTCAATTCCGCAGCACATACCGTGTCAGTCGAATCTGAAGGCATCAATGCTTGTCGAATAGCATTCTCACTATCCGAGGGCTGAGGGTAGATGTGATTCACAGATGCGGTGGGTGCGGGATGGGTGATGGGAGATACATCTCTCAGCTGGTCCATCAACTTGACACGAACTGATGGGCTGACTATGGAACCCACTGAGGAAGAGGGTGAATAGACAGAGTGTTCCGTAGAAGATGATGAATCGAAACTTGACTCCGTTGTGTGAGAGAATTTCTTCGAATCGACATCGACTGCCTCTAACATCAGACTGATATCAAGGCGAGACCGGAGCTCACCCTTTGGGTACACCCCTGGAGTGCAAGGATGACACTCATCCGATGACATGATGGATACGAGGCCCTCATGCAATGCTACGTATGCTGGAGAAATTTCAAGTCCCCTGGACGATCTGACACGTAGAGGGGTGGGAATCGCGGGCACTGTAGAGGAGAGCGTGATTTCTCTGCGAGGGTGGGGAGATGACATGATAGGGATATCTTCACAAGGTGAATCTGCCGGAGTATGAGGCCCAAAGGAAGTATGCACCACAGAGGCAGGGGGTCCTCCAGATGATTGGGAGCGTACGGGGGTAACAGTCTGAACAGAGCCAGGTGATGAGAAGTTGAATAACATTCCGGAAGGTGAATCCACGGGAGCTTGTGAAGCAGGGGGTCTGTGTGCTGAGGGCCCTTCGGGCGATGGTGAATTTGATAGAGCAGAATAGTATGCCCCGGATGAATCAGTGAGGTTCTCTGGCGTCACCAAGTGGGAGGGCAGTTGGGGGTGAATCTGTGCCGGAGGGAGTGTGGAAACTGAGTTCGAAGAGCGTATGGTACGTCGATTGAGCATACGGGGTGGTGGACTGAGCGAAAAACAGGAGGGCTCTTCAGGTGCTGACTTGACAGGGCTCTGTGGTGCTCTGCGTATTGAACGCTCAAAAAGGTCCTCTCTGTCTGCTTGGGTCTCCTTCGGATCATTCATTGCCTTGGCCTTGGTTGATGGACTGTCGGCCTTTGACTCCAGCACTGCGGCGGTGCTTTCCACCTTCTTGGTCTCTTCATCACGTTGAATGAATACCCCCTCCGTCTCTTCCTTGGATGTCTCCTCAGTGGATTCATCTGCGCTGGATGCGGTCTCCTCTTCTATTGGGGTTCTTGGACCCCGGAACCAAAGAGATTGGACGTACGATGTGCACGCCGAAATAATCGATACTGCAGGCTGTCCAACACTTGTGCTGGTGATGTCCATTGAAGATACCTGCGTGGGAGGTAGCTGGCGCTCAGGCGAGGAATTCTTCAAAGTCGAAAATTGCAAAGAGTGGGAGGCGTCTTCTGTAAAGCGATTCGCTGTCGGTCCAGAGGGTTTGGAGAACTTCATGTGCAGGTGCGTTCTGTCCCCCTCCGTTATCATCAGAACACATCCATCTTTGAGGTGAATCATCTGCGGTTGTTCCTCGTCATCGAGGTGTATTCTGAACCCGAGCTTCATCGTTTCCTCCGGGTGGAGGTCCTCCAAATACAGTTCATTGTCCTCGTGAAGTCGTAACACCATGTGTTTCGAGAGGAGAAAAGGAATGTAATAGCCAGATTCACTGTGTCTTGTTAATTTCGATCGGATGAATCACTTGCCATGAGCCGATTGAAAAGATGATTCTCTGTGGATCTCCTTCTTCGTGGAGGAGGGGACCCTCTTTGCCGCTCAGAATGTTTGTAAATCTGAAAGGGGCGAACCGATCATCTTCTGGCTGGAGAGTCATCGTGTCGGTGTTTGCTTACCGGTCCAATCTGAAGCCCGCTCAATTTGCGGAATTTCACATATGATTCAGCGAACGATTTTCGCAGTTTTCCGACAAAGCAAATTTTCGCACCCCACCCACAAAATTAGGCGTACCATCTCACACGAGAGCCTGACGCAACCTCAACAACAACATTCCTCTCTTTGTGAGATAATTTCGTCAAACACCTTCAGCCTCATTGTTCATCACCTTTATGAAATATACAGCAGACGTTTGAATTTTAGACAGTTAGACAAGGCGCGTGGCCCCTGTCTCGTCCTCCTGTGAATCAGTCCACCCAAGGCTATCATCAACGTTACTCACCATCACGATGAAATTATCTGTAATCTCGTAGGTTCCTCGCTCGTATTTCGGCTTGAATGCTCTGCTCTGATACGTTCGTACTCCTGATGGAGCGTGAATACGGAAATATTTCGTTCAACAACAAGGGCTTTCACCAGTCGACTGGACGATGATATACCAGGGGCCCTTCCTGTTGCGGAGAGAGTTCTCGGGCGATTTGGGTGGGAGAGATGATTTGAGACGTCTCAGGGACCTCCGTGACAAGTACCGGCTTCCTCAGATGGAATAATTTGAGTGCTCGGGCGTAGGCTTCGGTTGAGATTGAATCGGAGCAATGATGAAAGGAAGTGGGATTGAGTTCGTCCACGGGAGATGCAGTAATGTCACCTGGATCATGTGTGCTGTGATCGATCAGTATCACACAATGATGATGATGGAGAGCATCGTTCACATCATTGTGATAGTCGCCGGTCTCAGTTGTAGAGGAAGCTGCACTGGGATGTTGAGAGCTGAAGTCAATGAGTAAACATGGAAAGAATCTTCGCACTGTGGCGCGGGAGGGGTTGCACGCTTCAAAAGCTTATCCTTCGATGTGGGCTTGTTCTTTGATGGGCCGCCCTCTCAATGTGATCCCCTTCTTCGATGCGAGCTGCTTCCTCAGTGTGACCTCCTTCGATGTATTGATGGGTTGGTTTGCCATCGGCTGTCACGACAATCAACAAGGCACTAAATTTCAAAACCCTCACCTTCTGTATACCTTTACTGGGGACTTTATTTTCTCGATTTTCTGTGTTCGTTGCTTAGTGATCATATAGCATTGAAGACGAGATGAAACTGTCTCCCTTCTTCAGTCCAGGGATAGATATCGTTCCAGCTACCCTCTTAGCTTTCGACCCCGACGAGGTCACAAGTACCCTCAAATTGGGGCGTAACTGAATGAGTACATCAGCACCTTCAGAAGGATACAATGAGGCCTACATAACATGGATAGAATTGCAAAAATACAACATGATGTATCACAAGCACGAGGATTGACTTGAATCACCTTCGTCGATTCTTTCTTCGGCGAACCCCTCTGACTCTCGGTGATGGGGGATCCTTTGTCGTGACGTTCTTCTTGGAGAGTGCAGACGCTCCCCGGATCGAATCAAACGATTTGAGGAGTGACAATTCTTCATCCAGCCTTGATGTGCTCAGATCTTCTCTATTCGTGATGGAGGAAGGTGAAGAGTACCATGGTGTTCGTTGGTTTGAATTTGACGAGATAAAAATATCTTGCGTCAAACGCCTGATGGTCATCAGCCTCACGACTACAACCATGCAGAGTGCGGACTATCCGAAGCAGACAGCGTGGTGATATCAGTCACATGTCTGTTTAGAGAGGTTCGGAGCTGTTCCACTAAGCTCAAAACCAGATACACTTATATTTATAAACATTAATTACTCTCGGGAATGTCTCTCTGCCTCATCAATGAAATGACTCGCGTCGCTTTTTCCTTGATTTTGGCTTCCAGATCAGCTCTGCTTTGTGATTAGACCATGTACAGTACTCGACCTCGCCTTTCAGATTTTCCTGTAATTGTTTCTAGATTTTCAATCAAACCGTATAATGCATTTTGTTCGTTATAGATTGTGAGATCTTCGGGGTGTTTCGGTTGCCTCATTGAGGTGAACTTCACCACAGATTGAGTCCAAGCTTCTGCAGCGAGCACAATGGCGACCTGTGTGAGACTCAGTGTTGCATGTCGTCCTGTTCTCACTTGTTTTTTCTTTATCAGATATTCAAGGCAACATCTAATCACTTCTGGAGACAACGTGAGATCGGGCAAAAGCCGACTTGATATAACGGACGCTTGAATGATTTGTCCATTCAAATGGTGGAGGATATATCTAGCGAACGTTGCCCTGACTGGAACCAAGAGGTATGTCTCTCCAACTCGTTCCAACAATTTCTGTTGAAGCTCTTTCGTATAATCTCCCTGAGATGAGGTCAATGTCGAGGATATAAGCAAAGAGAATTGCCTTTTGGACTGTTCGAGCGATGAATAACTGTCTTTTCTTCAAGGCATGGTAGACCGAAAGTCCGACTGGATCCATGTGGACGACGTTCTTTGCTTGTGCAGTGGAAGGTACTTTGAGATTTATTATCTCGATGTAGACGCTCGGAAAATGACAACGAAATATTTCGCGAGTTTTCTGGCTGTGGGGCGTTGTCTGCAAAATGATGGGTGAGTTTTTGACGTGTTAACCCATTATCATCAAGGAGAACGTTTTAGGTTTTAATTAAAAAAGGGATTAAGGTCAACCAGAAGCACGGATCAGTCATGATATATTCAGATATCCGATGATCTCGCCTTCTATCCGTGAAAGAAAAGACGCACCTGACGATTAGATGACTAAAGGGTCACAGTTCTCAGTCAGGTCCTCAATATCTAAGATATTTCTCTCTAGTCGCCTCTTCAACTGGAATGTAACAGGGAGGAATTGGCGAGACGTGTATTATGGATCGTCTGAGATGTATCTTTGATGTCGATGTTGGGTGAATGATGTGGGACAACCAACCCTTGGAGGTGGAAAGATTCTTCGTAAGACATGGCGCTAATGCAGATGAACTCCTCTGTCTACGGATGATGTGGAACAACAGAGTGTAATGAAATATGATCGTGACTACGCATAAGACAAGAGATGACGATGTGACGACGATTGTCGTCAACTCATCTGAAAACTCAAAATTTTTCCAATAGTCCGCGGATAATACGAGCTCAGGCGGAAAACACTGAGAAAAATAATGAGTTTCTTCGTTCTGTGGGAACACTCCTGAAACAAGCGTGCACTTGACACGAACCAACTCGACCTCTCAACGAACAAAGATGAAAGCTCGAGATGCAAACCTCAAGGACCGCGATGGAGTCATATTTTCAAAGTTACCAACAAATTCTTTGAGCACTCGACTGAGAAGCACACACATGGAGGAGTCCGAAAGACAAGACGGAGTAGATATCCAGTGGTTGTACCTCTTGATGAATTTGAGAGTTCCAGCGACAACTGCTTCATCACAGAATCATCCAACACCTTCGAAGAATTTCCCCCCCGTGAAACATATCGAATGGCTGCACGATCAAGGGTATGAATTGTCTATGGATCCACGAAACTGAATAGTCTCATCACAGGGTCTTGGGCCTAGACTACTCTCTCTATTCAAGAAAGTGGGCTGAGCAGACATTGAAAGAGACGGAAGAGAAGTATTACTGGGAGGTGAACAGCGCCGAAGAAGTCCACAAGCTCTTCCACCAAAATGCCGAGGGTGACATAGATAGAATGTGAATGTACTTTATCGTGGCCAATGCTAAGGTTTTAACAGCGAATACGAAGATCCCAAATTTGCCACTATAATTCACAGAGTGAAGCTGGGAGAGATTCTGAAATCCGAACCAAGAGGTAGATTACAATCAAGGTTGTGCATCAACCGAGATGGATCCAATGTTCTCTACAAACGTCGAAATGAAGAGACTTGGACTGAACGCTTATCACTCTCTGGGGTGAGACCAATATGTAGTCCGATCTGATCGATTCCGTTAGGTAGTGAAGAGGATAGAGGGATTACCAGATGTCGCGGAGGGTGGTCTCTGCATCTCGATATACGATTTGCATACGTTTGAATGAATCTTTGTTCGACATAAACATGATGGTCTTTGTATCTTCCTTCCTCATGTTTTCTCAACCATCCTTTAACACCTGAACCCAGATGCTGAAGAGATTGCTGTGTCATCCACAATCCTCGGGCTCTGGTCGATATCGCTCGAAGACCTCAGTCTAAACTGCTATGATTCGGGATCATCGTCCTCGATCGGTTACGCTGACATCACCGTGCGCTATGCCACAGAGTTCCTAGCGTCGTACAGTCTGCTGTCCATTGTAACTCACCACGGTTGGAAGAGTACCACACCGCCGACCCTGTTGTTGTGGACCCACACAGATAGAATGAGATACAAGAAATAGACGTTGCGTCCGTAGTTCACGCGAAGATGACCCTTTCAATAGTGATTGCGACACACCATGTTCAGTCCGATTTCTCGTGGATCATCATTGTTGTGATGCACTGGTCATGTGCTCGCATTCACCGTCACATGACCCCACGTGGAAGGTCCAGAGCGCTGACTCGTTCGAACAGCTACAGATGCAACCCATGGTATAGGAAAGAAGTAGAGTGCGTCTGCCGTTGGGCATTAGCCAATGTATTGAGCGATCTCTGAGGTTACCGAGTCCCCAGGGTATTTTCGACATCATGTGGGCACACATGACCATAAGACTGATCCACCCACCATCGAAGAAGGTAACACCGCGCCATGAGACCATTTCATTTACTCACAAGGCTTGGGGCCTTTTTGCAGGATGGATTCATCCTTGATCCAAAATCCTAACGGTGCAACGAACGCGGTAAGGAGATGCATTACCGCGTTGACATTGGGACCACATCAGATCACATCGGATCAAGAGCGTGGTCGAAAAGAGAAAGAAGACGGCCAATGGTCAATGGTCACAACAGATTAATGAGGTGTAGGTGGTAGATCAAAGATACAGGTTTCGTTAAGAGATGTCTGATTTACTTTTTCAATTTCGAAGTATCGTGAGATGGTTCCTTGCGTTCATTTCAGCTCTCGTCACTGTTTTTATGGCGGTAGACAAAGGCTATTGCACCTTGCGTAGACACATCCTCGTATCGCTGAACAGACAGGTCAGCAGCTATTGTGAGTGAAGTATCTCACCACTTGATGCGCCGTGATGTAATTGATAAAAAACCAACGCTTGTTACTGCGCACCAAAGCCTCACATTTGTCGAGTAGAATGCCAATCATTGTGTAACTGCTTGCCTATAGAGACTTGAGTATCAGGCAGCGTAGACTATCATCCTCACCGAAGCTGCTTTCTCGGTGACTACCACTGGTTTTTCTGTCTGTATAAGAGACTCAATCAAAATCCCCTCTTTTCGCAGCCATTCCATGTACTCCTCGTGTTTGGTGCTGGTATTTTTGTTGGCGGATTCGTAACCACACAATTGCATCAGGGAGCTCATTGCACATCGGGAGGCGTGGAAACAGGGGACCGCTTGGATTGGTGTTGGTCTACACTCGTGAACGGCCTCATGTAATGCCTCTCTATAGTCAGAGGACACCCCTGGTTGTCTGTTGTTGATAATCTGCTGGATCCAACTAATCATTTCTGACTGCCGTTCGAAATTTACTGCGATTCCATTAGACCACAGCAGAAACCATCATGCACCTTGTGGTGTCTCCATGTTCGGGCTTTGAGTTGTATGTCATACCCATCGCCCTGACACCGCGGACGATGTTTTCTCTAGAATTTCCCGTTTCACCGCCAAGGGCCGCAAGCCGCCGTTTTAAAAACTGTCAACCAAAGACCATGGTGGTCAAAATTTTCGTGCGGTGTTTCAGCCAACATCACATCCGAGAGAAGTTGATCCACCAATATAATCTTTGTTTCTATTCATGTAGGTCGGTTGGAAACCACCAGCATCTCCATTTCAAAACAAATGCAACCCCTCTTCTGCATGGGAGATCCCCGATGGATTTAAGGAACGCCGCGAGGAGCTCTACTACTCCAATATGACCTCCACCGCTAGCCCGTCTGATGGCCTCATAGTTCATCTTGGACCATCCACACGGGAGTCGGGATGACCAAGAGAAGCTGGAACACGTCTCCTCGCCCTCGCTCTGATGAAGGTCCACGCGAGCGTCATTTAGGAGCCTAACGATCTCGTTGAATCTTTTACGAGATAGCCTCCAAATAGCCTTGTTGTTCTCCGCTGATGGATCGACTCTGGCATGGGTCAGCATCCACTTCACCATCTCCACGTGGCCATGGCCCGATTGTATTGTCTCGTGGGATCCACGCGATCGGTCTGTGTTTGTGTGGAATCGATTCCAAGATCTCTACGTCATATGCCGTGGACTCTTGGCCCACCCCCCTGGAGAGGCCACCAAGGGATGAAAGTCTGAGGCATTCTGCATCTTGTGCTCAATTGGTAGTCTATTTCTGTTCGATCACTGGATTTGGTATCGGCTCATATCCTACGGGTTTGTCAGATCAGGCAGTTCAGAAGATCTCATCCGCTCTCTTCTCTTCATCATATATGCGTTTCGTTGTGACGCCTGTATCGTTGCAACATCCGTTTCTTCTTTCTCTTTCGGCTGCGCTCCTGACCTGTGACTTTGAATGCGGTAATATTGTTTCTTACCGCGTCTGCCGCACCGTTAGGTTTTGGATAACAAGCTGATTTCTTTCTTCTGTTTTCCCTCCGGAAACGAACAAATGAAATGCGATGTAGACTGCTCACCTCTCATCGTTTGGTTCTGTCTGCTCAGACTGTCGACGTCTTCAATCTCTGATAAAATCTCTAACACAACAAACATCACCTGACATTGATATTTCGATTTGGATCTCATGGATGTAAGAGTTCAGATTATACCATTTGAGCCTCTCCTCTTCGATCTGTCCGGTCAAATCTTCCACTTGCCTCGACAGTTCTTCGTGATCCTTTCCTTCGTTTCAGTACAATCTTTCTTCGCGATATTTGATGTCGATTATGTATCGGGTCGTCATAAATTTGGGTAGGAGATAGAGATCGACTTCGTTGGCTGAGATTCATCCAGTCCCTTCAGACCTTCTGTCTATGTTCAATCTCATTTGATGGGTAAAACAAACTCGAGGGTAATTCTGTTGTGGGATGTAACGAGAGAGATTTGATGCATAAAATCTCTCTCGTCATATGGGTGATGGGTGGCTGGTGATTAGTTGAAGGATGATTGCACCGTACAGATCCGATTGCGAACCGATGAGACCATCTCTCGTCTCTTTCTGTCGCCTCTTCTTCTCCTCTCCTTCTCCGCTGCCTCTGAAAACAAGTTATTGAATGATTTCCCTGTTACTTCTGGAATGGTGCACCAGTCAGGTAGAGGAAATTTGTTGATGACTCCAAAGCTTCTCACCTGAAGTCGATTGAGCGTGGAGATGTGACGTTAGAGATACAACCCGACCCAAAATTGATGAAGGCTTTCTAGTGAGAGTTGACAAGACCACGATTAAGGATGATTGTCTTCCGCCGATGCAACAATGGTGAAGACAGCTCCAATCTGATCTGAATCAGAACCTACGTCCTCACCGTCACTCGCCTGTGAATCGGTGATTGTTGAATGCCATGAATCAAACGCCATATAATTCACGTTTCTTTCTGGTGTACTCTCTCTTCCCTTTGGTAATCGATGACGTTACAAGCCGGTTCAAC
The DNA here is from genome assembly GCA_003024175.1 of Planoprotostelium fungivorum. NCBI lineage: Eukaryota > Evosea > Variosea > Cavosteliida > Cavosteliaceae > Planoprotostelium > Planoprotostelium fungivorum. The sequence continues at coordinate 13,991 of MDYQ01000282.1, read as the reverse complement.
AACCCCATTTTGTTTTTGAAAATGTACGCGACCCTGACGAAGAAACCTGCAGAATCCTGGTTTGGAAAGATAATGGCACCAGATGCTTCTTCAGTGGCGATCTATCCGCATTCTCTCTCGGTGATGCGAAGATTTGTTTTTACCGAGACCATTCGCGGTACAAATAATTGAGCCCGCAAACAAGAAACAGACAACAATCAATCCTGCGATGCAGGTGACCTCAAGGTGAGGATCAAATGATCAGACAGATAGAATAGACCAGTGCACATCGATCAAATGATAAGGATATTGGATCTACTCAAAGACTGAGATGGAAAGCTTGACGGAATAAGGCCTTCGGCTGGACGCGAGAGGAGAACAAACGAGCACTGCTCTTCAGGAATGACTATTTGAGTGTCGCATTCCATTGACCACTCATTTAGGATGACACTCACTCATTTAGGATGATACTCACTCACCAATACTCATTCTAGATATGACGCGTTACGTTGATTCATAATATAGCAGGCAACACATCACAAATCACATCGTGTGATGAAGATGATCACGCGACCTACCTTCATTGCTGCTATATGCTTCGTATTGTTATTGAACTCCTGCTCGGATGCACCTTCGTCTCTCAGATCAGGTGGGACGCCCTCTCATCGCACGTGCGATGACTACTGTCCTATCCTTGGGATACTCAAATACTCGCTTAACAGGGGGTCACTCACTCAAATACCCATTCCTGGAGGTGACTGAGGATAGTAGGAATACAAGGAGCTAGCTGAGTCACCGAACGGAATTCATCGTTCTGACAGACACTCACAAGCAAGTGCAAGAGGCCGTGAAAGAAGTCCCGAAGCACCTGGGTAGTGTCAATCGAAACTGTGAGAAACAGCTGCACGTACCCAAGGCCACCACTGACGCTGAACTCTACCTGAGAGAGCCCTGGAGGCGCTCATTCTGACCAACTCTGTTCACTCGATCGACGTGGCTTCTCTGTCGTTCGTTGCACCCCTCCTGCTCCAGCGTGAGTCCACATCTTGACTTGAAAACAGTGTGATGCTGAGATGATGCAGGTGGGGCAATACGAAAGCCGTCCAAACTTCCACCAAATCCGCCGTGAAGACGTCTCTACTCCCTCCCTCCCCTGCGAAGACTATCGTCCAGAACATAGAGGCTGTACCCGCCGGAAGGAGTAGCCCGGAGACTATTCCTGCCACCCAAGAGACTGTTCCCGCCGAAACTCACAGGTCTTCGTCCCCCACTCGAGCAGCCCGTTACGTTCCATCCATTCAGCGAATGGAAGACGATATCAATTGGAAGAACCTCATCGACGTAGACATCCAGCTCAAGTTTGACCCCGCGAAGAAATTGAGGCAATTTGTACAGATAGACGTACCCGAGTCAGAACGACAGAGACCTTCGAGGTGATCACCAATCACCCCCTCCTCCTCATCACCGCCATCAACCTCTAATTCGTTTCAGCAAGTTTAGGATTCCCATCGAAGATTGGATCAGAGGTGGCAGAGCTTGCTCAGTCGGTCCCGTAGGCAAACGAATCTTCTATCATCCCACACTTCTCCTCGGTAGTGGTGGATCTGCCAGAGTGTACATTGGTTTGAGGGAGGACGATTGGACCGAGGTGGCATTCAAGGCCATCGATGGGTTCAGAGAGGATGACACGGAGAAGGAGGCCTTCTATAACATGGAGATCGTGGCATTGAAGGAGAGAAACACGCTAAATCATGTGAAGATGATGGAATACACCTTGGAGCACGTTCTCACCATGTGGAAGAGTGGTGAGAAGACAGGCTCACATTTTGGTACGAGCGGTCACATTCGAGCGTGAAGATACATCGCAGGGTCTATCTTGTGGAGTCTTCGCGCGCTGCAAGAGAATATGGACGACGGTGCGGATAATCATTCCCTTCACATCGATCATCGTGACATCAGCGCATTGGCTGATTTCTTTCAGTCATCTGTGTCCACCGCGACATCAAACCGGCCAACATCCAATTCGATCGTCAGAAACGCATTCGTCTCATCGATTTCGGCTCGGCAACTCACCTCAAGAACTTGAGTAGTAAGACGACCGTCAATAACACCAGCACTCTCTTCTATGCCGCACCCGAGCTCCTCACCGACGAGAAGAAGGTCACACACCCCAAATCGGATCTCTTCTCTTTCAGAATCGTCCTCTATGAGCTGGCTACGAGCGGTCCATTGCGTTAAGTCACGTGAGAAGATCTGAGGATGAACATGACGATCTGACGATCTGTGGGAGACTGACGGAAACTTAGAAAATTTCAAGAGTTGACGACATCACCAAAGGGAGAAGCTTCTCCCCAGAAGTGGTGGCCCAATTCTCCATATTACAGCAAAGCTCTTCAACACATGGTCAAGTGGGTTGTTTGCAAGAACCCAGACGAGGTGAGATACACGTCATCATGAACTTCATCTTAACCATCGGACAGAGAGTACCTGGAAGTACATGACGACTCTCTTGTCTCATCCTTTCTTCTGGACCGAACAGAAATCGACGGGTTTCCTCATCGCATTGGGTGATCTCATCCGCATGTGGAAGGATCTCAAGAAGACTTCTACCGATGAAGATGAGATCAACTCGATCGATGATGTCATCCACCTCATTCGACACAAGGTTAGAAGAAAGATGACAGAGTACCACAGAGGTAACACGGAACGATCGAGACGAAGAAGAAGGCGGCGCAGATCATGGAGAATTTGTGCTCTCTGGCCACCGAGTGTGTCTGATTATAAATTCTATCAGTTGCGAGAACCTCATCTTGCCACTTCGACGCGGTGCAGAAATAAACACAAAATACGCGTCTCTCATTTGTTGCGTGTTCTCTCTTTTTCGTCAAAATTGTTTGGCGTATAAACTGGAGCTCAAAACCGTTCGATGACAACTCCGGGGGGGCGAACTGTCATGGAAATGGAAGAAAACACCTTCTACAGGCGTGACACCGATTTTGCACTGTTACGGCTTTTACAAGGTGACGTCAGAAATACATTCCTGTCACGCGGTTTTCTTCAGCACAAAACAGAACACAGCACAAAACAGAGCACGTAGAAGAGAAAATATGAGTGCAGATGCCCAACCCCAAGGCGGATCACCGTTACCAACGAAAACGGAAGTGATTAAATCACTACATAAGCGTTCCAAAAAACCAGACATCGAAAGCGAACACCCCTACTTCTTGGTATTTACTCCTACCAAATGTATTGCCCAATTGGGGCCAGGAGATTGCCAAGTGGTGGAGCTCAATCACAAGAGGGACACAGACGAATATCAACACAGGGTAGAACAAAGCGACGATCCAACGGGACTTCGCTACCGGCACTACATAGAGTGAGTTGTATTGTTTTTGATGTCAAGTTGATGATCGCAGCTACCTTTCGTCTAAGATAACCGATGCATCGGTTGAATTGGTCCCGTTTGGGAAGAAAATTAACAAGACGAATGAAGAGAAGTTTCGGATGCAGTGCCAAACATACAAAGGGTGAAGAAAGTCTCATTCATCACCATCTGATACACGTGCAGGGTGTACGTGCTATACATATATTGCGGAGTGACCAAATCCACCCATTTCAAATCAAACTGCGCATACATATACTCCCCCACTGCATTGAACTTCAAACCCGACACGAGCGACAGAGTCCACTTGAAAGGTCCACAGATGCATGAGGCAAACCAAGCTGCAAACCATACCACGCAGTTGTTGTATATCATCACGTTCATATACTGGTTCACCTCCTGGACCGACAAAGTTCTTCCAAGGGTAAGAGGTCCGACCCGTTGTAGGTGACTAACTTTATTCTACAGAAACAGAGCTTCACGAGAATAGACGTCGATATGATGAAACGACGGGTACATGACAAGTTGGATCCAGTTAGTCCCGCGATACTCAAGCTGTTCTACGCGTGAGCATGTTCCAGATCGATCGTGACTGATGAGTATCAGAGCATGGAGACGTGCTAAAATCAACGGTATTTTGCCTCTCCCATTGGATTTCTTTGCTTGGGATTCGCAGAGACAATCGGCATTTGCTGTTGAACACAAGAGAGAAAACATCGTCATAGTTGGAATGTACAAATATCCCGAAGAGTGAGTCATATGGAGTGGCAACCATTGAAATTCCCTCAGCGCAAATTACAGCCTCTTCAAGCTCACCGACAGTACACTCAAGATCTTCACTGAGAAGGAACATGATCAGACGCCGTTTGCCGAGAATCTTCAGAAAATTCTCTGTGTGTTCCACGAAATCACCACCGTTACCCTGAAATGCCTCAATTCCCAAGGAACAGAGATCTATCCTTCTGCTCCAACTATGAGACTGACCATAGTATACAACCTCCTGCTCTTGAATCATAGATTGCCACCCGGAAATTATGTAAGGACAGTATACCAATTGTAGAAAATAACAGTCGCAGGATCCAGAGGATATCATTAGAGTCATGTTTGAGCGAAAGACTATGGCAACAGCTGATCAAGTAATTGATGCTGAGGCTGTAAACAACATGATATCAGCTTTACAAAGAACCTATCTGCAATGGCAAGAGCGAGTCAGAGCTTACGACGAATACATCGACGAAAACAGAAGATCATTCTGATCATTGGCATAATATAAAAGAAAGTCTTTATTTCTGAATTCTGTCGATCGACCGTTTTCCAGTGGGAGGTCGAGAAGTGTATCACTCAGTTGAAGCCAATTCATGGATCAATTCCCGCTACCCCATCCCTGTCGAGAAGCTACCGGATTCTTCCGCTCCGAACCGAGTGCTATTGCCAGTTACCGAGAGTCGAAGCGACTGCGCATCAGACGGGCATCGAACCGCCACACATCGAAAAGATTCTACTGTGACTCAGCCTCCCACATTTGACAGAGACCCAACCAGACCACGCATGAAAACGGTGAAAGCAGATGGAGTTGGACGGAGATCAATGACGATCTGGTGCCGGTGCTCATCGATAGGGAGCAGACGTGAGCTGCATTTCGCCAGAAATTAGGCAGAATGATGCCACGTTGAATTCCACCATATGTTCTCCTCTCATTTCTCTAAATCTGGGTGAGACAGATTCTCGATAGAATACGAGGAGGGGAAGAGGATGTGGAAGATACCAAGTATCTATACCAAGAGATGTTGTACTTCCTCCTACGGTATCGTGTATGGCCAATTTCCTTATTTCGGGGAGGATATCGTACGCCAGAAAAGCGAGTGTTGAGATGTCATATTCTGTCGAAGAAGTTTGTTGTGCTCTTGCAACTGTTGCTTCATCTTGCTGTTCCCCTCCTCCAATGAACCGAAGCGAGCAGTCAGATTCTCTAGCTGATGTGGGTTGCTTCCCTTGCTGCTCGTTGGTGCCCCCTCTTCGAGGTGAGTGTTGTTGTCGGATCGTATTGTTATACTATCCAGGAGTGCGTTGGTGTCGCAGATCGATCGGTATCGATGCAGGGACCTCTTCGTCAGAAGAGCAGATCCTCTCTCCTGTCTGAGCGTCTCTGGGGTGTCAGCGTTGTCGTCTTCGCTGGAGCGAATGACTTCGTTGTCGTCCCCATCAGAGGCCATGGCTTCGTCTTCGATTTCGCTGGAGAAGATGGCTTCTGTGTCACCATGGATGGAGGTGCGAGTCATCTTTTCCCGCTCTGCCCGCTCGATCCCTGCGTCTTTGACCCATTGATATATTTCGCCCTCCTCAGAGAGCGCTCCCTGGTGGGCCTCTTGTTGTGGTGTGGACGCTTTCCCCGAGTGGAGAAGCAGATCTGAAGGTAGCATTAACATCTGTGACGCTTTACGATCACGACAAGATAACCGTGGTGTGATGAACTCAGAAACCATACATGACTGATTGCGGCATCGACCTCAGAGCCCTCCAAGACTAACGCCAATCTGACAAAAAAGAGAGGACACGGAGCAAATGAATGTGTAAGATACACCAAGAATTGTGACCCATTTTTCACATCACATAAAATGGTCTGATGTGTTACATACATTGCTATCGCTTACAAGACTATCTGAATAAGTACCTATACAGAAAATTACAACAAGTACTCGATGTACAGCAGAGATAGGTGACAATCTTCTGTGGTCAATCTACACCGCATTTTATTCACATTCATTCCCGAGAAAGAGGGAAAAACAGAAAGTCGAGGCGGGTCATTGCAATGAGAAGAAAGCCGCGCCTTTCTTTCCAAAAACCTAACGGTGTAACGGATGCGGTAAGAAATAACCTTACCGCAAATGGTGGAGATCACATCACATCACATCAGACCACATCAGATCAAATCAGGAGTGTGATCGAAAAAGAAAGAAGAAACGGGTGTTGCAATGGTCAATGGTCACCACAGACCAATGCAAAAGCTGAGTTGCTACATCCGCTTTACTGTAATCAAAAGGCCGTTTTGACGTTGTGTGGTCTCTTTGTGTTTGTATCTGCTGTGTCAATCAAAGGATGTCTCTTACAAGTGGCACAAGATGCGAAGAAAAGAAAGAACATTTCGGAGGACCATCCACGATGTGTGGCTGCCGTAGGTTTCTTCAACACGACTGTATTCACTATAGTAGATGTTGGTAATGAAGAGATGGTGGCGTTCGTCCGATATGATGAAGAGACCGAGAGAGACGAAAGCACAGTGTGCTTTTCCGGCGTCCCATCTGACAGAGGAAGGTGCATCCAAGCAGGAGTTCAATGACAATACGAAGGATATAGCAGCAATGAAGGTAGGTCATGCGTGATCATCTTCATCACACGATGTGATTTGTGATGTGACATGTCTTGCCGGCATATGATGAATCAACGTAACGCATCATATCTAGAATGAGTATTGGTGAGTGAGTATCATCCTAAATGAGTGAGTATTCAATGGAATGCGGTACTCAAATACCCATTCCTGGTGGAGACAAAAGATGCATCCCTTTGGCCTCTTGAGAAGTTGAAGCAATCTTCCGAGAAGAATCAGAAGCTCATCACCGACCTCGACGCTCAGTCTTCTGCCAGCAGCGATCAGGTGAGCCCATCTACAACGAGCCACTCTGACTCTACGATAGATCTCCGAGCTGAGCAGTAAGCTGTAAGTGGCCAACGAGGCCAAGTGGGAATCTGAGAAGGTGGCAGCAGATGCTATCACAGAGGTACAGACCATGTTCAACCGATATCAAGAACTCAGAGAAGACAGCATCAGATCCGGAGAGAGTTCGATGTGAGGCCAAGCAGTACCAAGAGGCTGTGGAGAGCCACAGGTGAGACGATTGGCTGGCTGTAGATGCTCACGTGCGGTAGATCGGAGGTCGTGAAGCTCAAGTTCCACCCGGAATGAACCTCAGCCCTCTCCCTATGACGTGACCAGAACAAATAGCGGCCCTCAGACTCCTGTAGTATATCTTCAGCAAGACGATCGAATTCTGAAAGATTACACGATGCCAACGTAGAAGCATCGAGTGGAAGAGAAATGTCGGTCGATCCAAGAGATCAAAATGTCTCACTTCCAATTCAATCCGACCAACCCCAACAGCCTCCTACAGAGCATCAGAACCGCTCGATGCTATCTGAAAGATCAGCTGTATTGATGGATGAGTCAATCGTGGAAATCGGACAGGCTCACCCTCTTCCGGACCACTTGGCTGCGATGCGGCAACTCGCCGATCCGAACGCTCTGACGAAAGCTCACCTCGGGATGTACATGGAATGGACCCGCATTTCTGTCCTCAACCTGGAGCATCAGATCAATCATCAGCTGACGTTCTTACGAGCGCTTCGAGAACACCTAAAAACTCTCACCTCAATGTACCAGGCCCTGGTGCAATTCTGCCACCCCAACCGCCGGCATAACCGCTGGAGACACCTACAAGAGATCAACGTGCAAATGAAACAGCAACTCGAACCGAACCGAACCCAGAGAGAACACAGAGGACGAACGACCCCAGAGCAACTGCTGCCCGCTCCAACGACCTTAGATGACAAAGGAACACCTAGAAACCACATCAACCCACCCCCCACGACTGATGTTGGATTCGATTCAGTTCACCTTGTCGAATGGAAGATCACATAGAGGTCCTTCGGCTTCTGGTCGAAGAATGTCGTCTTGATGTCGTTCAGATTGGACACGATGTACTCGGTCAAAGAACTCCCCTAAACCTGTTTCACATTGACATTCGTTTGGTGATGGGACCCAACTTCTCATTCCACACCGATTTGAACTTGGCACACTGATCGTGCATGCATTCTGACTGGACAAACAGAACATCAGCTAGTCGACACTGGAAGTGAGCGTTCACGGATATTCCGCGCATTCCGGTGGTCAAGGCCAGAGGGATTCCAGATCAAACTCATCCTACAGGAACGAATCCATCGACTGCCACGGCGGACTGTATATACGGTACCAGCTTGTACTCCTTGTTCTTATCTGCGATGTCGGTCAGCTCTCCTCCGGGCCAGCAGCCTCTGACCAACCACTTGGTCACCACGCTCTGTCCGTCATCAGTCGGATGACTTTATCTTCTCTCACTTCTCCAGATGGGCTATCCACAGTGATGGTGGTGATCTTCGTGTCATCTCTTCTCGATGCATGGGTGTGTTCATCTGATTGGTGTCTGTTGCATCTGTCGTGAGCTTTTGATCACCAAGAGTTGCAGGCGATAGAGATGAGGTATGTCACATGATCCACCAGTATTAGACATCCGATGCTGACTCTTACATCGGTGTAGAGTCAGCTTTTACATCGCGTATTGTTGCTTTTTACCAAGACCTATTTCACCTCTTTCTACTCTTTCTGAGGGCTCTGATGTGACGTGATGTGGTACACCTTGAACGTCAATGCGGTAAGATCGTTTCTCACCGTTAGGTTTTTCAAAAAACAAGGCGCGCTTTCCTTCTAAATGACCCGTTAACGGGAGGAGAGGGAGGGGACGTCGTTGAAGGTGAGAGCTCTGCTGAAGAGAAGAGGTAGAGAGATAGAGGAGAAGAGGAAGAGGAAGAGGAAAGAAGAAGCTGAAGGAAGAAGAGGAGAAGAGGAAGAGGGAGATAGAAGAGGAGAAGAGGAAAGAAAGAAGAAGAGAGAAGGAAGAGGAAGAGTGGAGGAGAGAAAGAGAGAGGAAGTAGATAAAGAGAAGAAGAGACAACAGAAGAGAAAGCAGCAAGTCGAGTAGCAACCAGGGTGGCAAATCGTCCTCCCAGGGTGGTGCCCTCTACCTCCTCGCCAGTGGAGGGATCATCAACCTGCTTGTTGACGAAACGGCTTTCTACCTCTCGTTCGATCAGGCATGGATCCGCTTCGAGTATCTCACTGCCACAGGTGGGACACTGCCATTTCTTCACACGACTAGCGTGGAGATGTGATGTTAGGGATACACCTCGACCCAAAATCGATGAAGGCTTTTCCAGAGAGAGTGACAAGACCACGATTCGTGATGATTATCTCTCGATGCATCGACGGTGAAGACAGTACCAATCTGATCTGAAACAGAACCTACGTCCTCACTGTCATTCACCTGTGAATCGAGTGACTGTTGGAGGTAATGCAATCAAACGCCACAGATAGATTTCACGTTTCTTTCTGGTGTACTCTCTTCCCTATGGTAATGAACGATGATACAAGACGGTTCAACAACTTGCATTTTTTCAATTGATTTAAAAATGTTCGCGACCCTTAACGAAGACACATACAGAATCCTGGTGGAAAGATAATGGCACCAGATGCTTCTTCAGTGGCGATATATCCCACATTCTCTCTCGGTGATGCGAAGATTTGTTTTACCGAGACCATTCGCGGTACAAATAATTGAGCCCGCAGAAAAATATCCCGCAGAACCCCACACAGAGTCCCTTCGGTTCTACAACCCGAGATGTTTCTACAACGATTCAAAGTCCCTTCTCACAAGAGCAAGCAACATGGTCAGAGACAGTGAAGAGTTTCTGACGATACTGACGGATGGTAACGTAATCATTTACCCTCACGATAAAAAATGGGCGCCTCTTTCGACGTGTTTCCTCCCATCCTCTAACAGTAGAAGATGTCTGAAGAAAGCTGAAGACAGGGTAATGATTATGTCTGCAGAAATTATAAGAGACCTACTAAGCTCCAGGCAGGCAGTTTTTCTCAGGCCCGCTCGAAGTATCCTCTTCCCACTCTTACTGTAAAGAATTGCCTGAGAGAATAGACCGTAGAAATGGGGCTGAGGGAGGGATTTTCTGAGAGTGGATGAAGTTTCTATCCGAGTAAGCCGAACCTCCTCTGACGAGCTCAAATATTTGTTCCAGGAGAGGGACAACATAAAATCTTTTCAGACAGGAGAACGTCGAGGCCCGTAACAATGGTGAGTCGATGGAGGAGAAGTTCGAGCTTGAGCTCACCGGTCTAGGATGGTGAATGGAGTTACATCCAAACAACAGAAGAAAATTTGAAAAGGGCAAGAGATGAAGACGGGTGGATCACCGATCTATTGATCGATTCGAGGCTGGAGGCTCTGCGACAACTTGATTTACAAGGGACAATACTGAAAGCAGCCAACTCTTTGGGTAATGTAGGGCCTTCTCATCAACACACTGGACAAAGCATACGGTGAGATAAAAGGAAAATAGATTCGAGTGGATGATGAATGTAATGCAGTGAATGGTTAAAACAAGACCAATTCGTGTTGTGTCCATTCAACTTCGAGTTCCACTGGATATTGGTAGTCCTCGTGCCAGGCCCCTCGGCGCGGGCGTATCTGTTGGACTCGAAGACAGAGAAACCCAAAGGGGGACGGTATGCATCCTTGATACAGAGTCTGACGGATGGAGGGATAAAGGAGAAAGTGAGTCATCGAGTAGTAGGTGGAATAGGACGTGATGCTCAACTTGCTTGTAGAACATCATCCGCCCATTTGATGATCGGGAGACGATCCAGGAGGACAATTTCTCGTGTGGAGTCTACACAATGTGGTTTATAGAGCTACTGCTATCGAGGAAAGATCGACAACTACACAAAGCAGGAGTGGAAAAATGGATGAAGGAGATTTACAGAGAAGTGAGAAATGGAGACTTGACGAACAAACGGCAGGAGTTGATCAAGAAGGTGAGATTTGATTACCTCCGATGAGATGGATAGGTATCATTCCTTGTGTGACACATGAATTACAGTTGGATGAAGATCTCAACCGAAAGAAGGATATCTTGAAGGAAAGAGAACAGCGGAATGAAGGAAAGCAGGAAGACAATCAAGAAGTGAACGAGATGGAAAGATCCAATGGAGAGAGTGAGACAAGAAGAGGAAGATGCAGCCTTTGGAATGACTATGAGCAGAGGCTGAGAAAGTGGTAGGCGTAGAGCCAGAGGGAGACAGTGTTCTCGATTGCTTGACAAAAGACAACGCCGGGAAGATGAACATCAACGGAGAGTTTCTGTCCAGCGAAGAGATGTACATCCCGAGCCTTCGAGAATTGAAAATGGCTGCCCAGATGATGGGTGTGGAGATGATGAGAATGGATGACAGGAGATTGACTTCTCATTCAGACAAGATCTTGTCGCAAGGTATAGAAGATATCAAGAAGAACAAATTCAAGACCGCTGCGGCCATCTTTGGGAGTATTAACGACACTCGCGAGAGAATACGTCGGGGGGTGAGGCGACGTGGAGTAAGGATTCTGATGGGTCGATCAGCAATGTACTCTTGAGCAATTAGGGGAGATGCTGAAAGGCTTTTGCCAACTATCTGCATTAGTTCAACTCTCAACTAACGTCAAACAACGAACAGCAATAATGATCTTGATATACTATATCGAGCTGCGAGGGGAGATTGACATCCCTTTCACTTGGCCAGGCCATATGCTCCATCAAGTGAGTGGAATGTGGGGGAGGAGGGTTGTACTGATCGTATGATCAGATACACAATGTGAGAGACAACAAAACACAAACTATGTATTTTGCCAGAGCAGTCGCGATATGCTACATAGCAAAAGATAGTAGTATCGAAGATAAGCTTCGTTATATATACCATCTTTTTGAGCGTCAAGCAGTGATAAAGTGAGTCAGACGATAAACGATGATGACAATATCTGAGGCACGATAGATCTCTGCGTAATTGTAAAGCCATCCTACATCTCCGAGGCAAATCGTCCAAGCAGGGGGTGCACCCCATTCACGTTATATGGAGGGCAGCAATGGACAAGTATCTCAGTATATGCGAAGAAATAGAGGATCGAAAGACAGATATGTGGAAACAGATTCAGCCGAGAGTGTCAGAATTGGACGGCATGAGGTGAAGAGTTAGCAGGAGTCAAGTCATTGAATGATCTTACAGCCAGCCTGAAGTCGTCACGCAGATTGTTGAGATGTATGTATATGGCGAAAAGTGAGCAGTATGATCCTGATTTTAGATCGAGAGCTTCAGTTGTAGTATTGATACAAGACACAGGAACAAACAACGAGGTTTGAAACAATCGAAATTGTCTGCGGAAGCGATCGGAGAGAAGGAAGCAACACACGATGATGGTGTCGACGTGAGAGAGAAGCACAAAGAAGAGAGAATAACATCGAGTAGGAAGAAGAGAAAGAAGAAGAGGATGAGGAGAGGAAGAAGAGGAGGAAGAGAGTAGATGATGGGGAAAAAGAGGAAGAGGAGAGGAAGAAGAGAGTATTAGATGAAGAGGAAGAAGAGGAGAAAGAAGAGGAAGAAGAAGAGAAAGAAGAGGAAGAAGAAGAGAAAGAAGAGGAAGAAGAAGAGGAAAAAGAGAAGGAGAGGAGGAAGAGAAGGAAGAGAGCAGTAGATGATGATGAGAAAGAGGAAGAAGAGGATAGGAAGAGAAGGAAGAGAGATGATGACTCGAAAGAAGAGGACAAGAAGAGAAAGACTAAGAAGAGCGTCCGTCAGAGTGAGGGATTATGAGATGGATGAAAAGAGCTAAATAGGAGCAGGAAAAGATGGAAAGAAGAGAAGAACGATAAAGAGTGAGTTGGGTTATATGCGGATAATGACGGAGTGATAAAAAGGAAGTACGACTGAACAATATGCAGAATCTGCAGCGTCCAAGAGAGATCAAGAAACGGAAAGTGAGGTAGAGGAGGATCTGGTGGAGAGAGTCAGTTCCTTGGACGAGGCAAACGAAGTCAGTCATCTTTCTTCTTCTGAGCTGCGTGTGGAGGATACGTGGAAGTACAATCCAAGAGGCAAACTGTTCCACAGTCGTGAGAGATCCAACCATCAGACCGTTCTTTTCTGTCCGTGCTGAGACATCTCAGGTATGTTTGATGTTTTGACGCCCAAGGCCCCGAGAGAGCAACAAGACTGTGAAGAGGAAGGTGAGGATATAGTATCTATATGTATATCAAGTATGGGATACACATACAGATATACAAATTCGTTGATATGTATCGTTCAGATCTATACGATTGTAATCTGTTTCTCATTCGATTTGACTGACTTGTAAGTTCTTGTGAGAGAGATGAACAACGAACTCAAACCGTTTGGATTGGTGTTGAGGGGAGAGGCAGGCACACTGAGAGAAATCACCGAGGCCCTTCCATCCCCCGAATCCGATAGAATAGCTACAGCGGATTTCCAAAAGGATCACGAGGACGAGGACTCACTTGAATATCTTGAGGCGTACGCAGTAGCACGTGAATTGAGAGTCACATTGGTCATACACGAACTGTATGGAGGGGAACACCATACAGCCATCTTGAGAGGTGGCGAACCTAACAAGAAGATATTGCGTGTGGCACATCTAAGGAGTGCGAGAGATGAATACTACCGAGTAGTGGAGGAAGGAGAAATTCCGATGTTGGGTGAGTCTATATGATAGAGGATTGAGAAGATGAAGCTGAGTTGGGACAGAACATGCGAAGACGGTCCACGAAGAAGTCACTGGGGAGTGGCTTGTGGAGAACATCTCAGATCAGCAGAGACCGGCCCTAGTTGAGAGTGAGAGAAGATCGGATGGATGATAAGAGTCATCGACTCATCCTAATCAGACTTTCCCCCCTCATCGGCATTCTCCTCCAAGGAGGATTT
>MDYQ01000281.1:0-32701 GCA_003024175.1 Planoprotostelium fungivorum | reverse complement strand
GCCTCACCTCTCAACAACTACACAAAATCTGAAATTGAACTCCTGAGAGGAACATCATTGCAAACCAGAGCAGACCACTGCCGACGGCGCATGCTCGAGACGATCGAGGGCAACAACTGCACACCCCTCCTGGACGATTTAGAGCACATCTACAGCGTCGTCAATAGCAGAGTCTTTGGTGATGGCTCGTCAGCCTTCCTATATCCCATCGCGGACCTCTTCAATCATGCGTGGCCACCCATCGACAGCCCCTCTTACATCTACACGATAGAGAATCATGTGTCGGACTGCTTCATCGTGGATAGAGATAAACAAGCCGGTGAAGAGGTGATCACACATCGAGTGGGATGATGGTGGATGATGGATGATCAGGTGACCCTGTCTTACTTTGCCTCCCCGGACGAATCAAGTCATGAGTACCTGATGGAGAAGTATGGATTTGTAGATACTGCTGAGACAGATTTTATTCGATTTCACGTAGAAGGTAAGAAGGAATAAAACATTGCGATCGCATCTTCGCACATCATCGCCAACATCATCCAATATCCAACAGCATCCTCTGTACTCTTTTTGACTATTCATAGACATAGCGAAGGAAACAGTGAGAGAGGAATTACAGAAGGTGATCCTTGACATGCAAAGAAGTACAATGAGACCCGTCGCCTCTTTACGCCTCCTCATGAGAGGTGTTGACAGCGATCTGTCGACTCATCTGTCCAAAAGCACGCGCGAAGAACAACAACAGACATTGAAGAGGGCAACTCTTTGCACGACTCCACATGTGTTGATGTGCCGCAGGTGCATCGTGTGTTACATCATCAGCTGGAAGAGATGAAGAAGGTGGAGTGGAACGTAAAAGACACACCAAACAAGAGAATGGCCCTGCAGGCGTCAAAGATTCAACACGACATCATCATCCGTACGATGGAAGAACTCAAACGTCACAGCAGCAAGATGTAATACTAAAGAATGGAGGTCCAACATACGCATCTCTCTCGTTAGTGTCGAATGGTGTACAAGTGATTCCTCTTTGCTGCTGGATTCCGCAATTGCCAACGGTGTCTTCTTTTTGTGGTTATCGCCGTATGATTTTCATCATGTGATTGTCTGATGGTGACCGCGAAGAGATAGATAGAACAGAATGTCTATCCATTCCTCTCACCTTGGCAGTGACGCGATATCGTGCATCATAACAACAGTCTGGGGGTGGTGAACTGTTGCATCTCATCGATTTTCAGGAACCATGCGTGACGGCACGATGAACAAATTGGGAGAACACGATCCATAAGAAGTATGAAGAGAGATTTATTCAAAGACTTATGGTCGTGTCCTTGTTTCGCCTTACGCCTGAGAACTGTGTCGAGTTAGACTGCAGAAGAGGCAAAAATAGAATGGCTTACGACGAGTCTGCTTCGATAAGAGCTTCTAGTCTATCTATCTCTTGACGGTCGACATCAGACAAGTCCTCTAAACGCACTATGCCACGTGCCGCGGCAAATATATTGCCGCTCTGCCTCTGCAGCAGGAGATCCCTCCTGGAAACATTCAGAAGAGGCATCATGTGTGTGCTCACTCGGTGAGGATGACAGGAGGCTGAGCGACGGCAGAAGGAGCCATGTTTGGCACCTGTGCTGCATGGACGACGTCTACAACGGGTGTGTTCTGGGTGGTCCTGGCTGCCACAGGAGGTAGAGGCGTATAGTGGGGCTGTAGTGTTTAGCAATAGAGAAGATGAGGTCACTTACACTGTCTCGCCGGCGATGCTACCACAGGTGGCAGCACTGGTTCCTGGGGTCTCACTGTGCCTCGGATGGGTGGAAATCGATCGGACATCTTGTTGCTGCTCTTGACTGTTGCCGCTTTGTTATGTTGCAAACAAGTGCAGAAGCATAGTTCGATCTCTTGCGGTTGTTACCGTGCGATGACGCGGTCGACATCTGTCTGCATGTCACTCACGCTCAGAGCGCATTCCTTTGTACTCTGAGAAGGTGCTATGCCGAAGGAATGATGGAGCATGCCCTTGTTAAAGTTACAGATGTGATGTTGTCTGGACAACTGATAAGAAAGAGAGAAGCTGCGCTCATTCCTTACAGCTCTGAGAAGGCGTTATACTGCGGGATGGATGGAGCGTGCAGGTGTTAAAGACACAGATCTGACGGAGGAAGATGACGGAATAAAAACGGCTCGCCAGGCTGCGGCTTACTGAGCGTGTGATCTGTCCCAGCTGTTGCTGTGACGCTTGCTCAGATCCCGCTGTCGGACATCTGCTTACCTCTATCTCTGAGGATCTCTCTCCCTATATCCTCGAACTAACTGTGATGACCGAGAAGCTATACATAACGACGGAACTGTCGATCTGTGAGAATAAACTCATCTCCTAGATCAAGTTCCACAGAGCAACTCCTGCAGACACGACGTGGATAGCAATCGATATACACTCGCGTGAACGAGATCAAGTCCATATTTATCCTCTTTGCTCTGGCTTTCGACTTTACCCAGATTCCCACGGAATATGTCATGCGCAGCAGGCATCGCATCTCCGAACCATCATATGATGTGTTGTATCAACTGGTCTATTACATCGGAGGCGTACACATATGTGAGATGTGAAGCAGTACGACGGTGGATCATACGCCATGATCTTTCGGTTCGGGATTCGCACACATGACAAAGACGCGATCTCTTACAGCAGAACAACATCAGGTGCCACGAAAAGGTATTCTGAGGCATTGACTCTATTGATTTCGTTCTATAATTCGGTAGTCTCCGGTTGTGGTTTTTCTTCGTCGCATTGTGAATCCAAAGAGGCATCGATGGATCACATGAACATGTGCGGCGTGTGAATACGAAATCTGCGGTGTGCTATCCCATTGCATTCAACGACTTCACAATCAGCGTTTATTTATGAGTGGCGCTGGTATCTTGTTCCCCTTCTTATCTCGGTTGCTGTTCATCCACTGGATGGCCGTGTCAGGTAACTTCCAGTGCGTCATTCTGGTCGTGTGGTCGATGAAGTATCTCCTCCCCTTCGGATCTAAAGCTGTGGCCCACCCCGGTGGTAAGTGATTCAGATCTAATTCCTCCGTTGTAGACGGATTCGCCCGACTCGCCACAAAGTCCTGGAGGAATGAATAAAATCCATTTCGATCGATTTTAAAGTCTGTCCCTACCTTTGGTGTCTCAGCCGATAGAGATTTGACGATTGGAGAAGCTGGGACACCCAATGTCGGGCTCGATACAGTGGGAGAGAGGACGATTTTCGGCGACTGTTCTTCGTTTGAGTGCACCACACAGAGACAACACCTCATGAACGTATCGAAGACTCACAGGTTGTGGATCGGGAAGAGGTCTCGCCTCCGTTGAACGGAGACTGTTGTTGGGTGATCTCATCTTGAGCTTGTTCTTCGGTGGGGGCTGTCACACGATCAGCTCGACGGGTTCTCGTCTGATGTCGAATATCTTCTCACCAGCTGTGGCCTCTGGTCGTCTGAACTGGCCACGCTCATGCTCTCTCGCTCTTGCTTCAGTCGCTCTTCTTCTTGTTGCTGTAAGGCTTGTAATTTGGCCTCCACGATTTTCTCTGTGGCTAACTCTTCTTCTTTTTGCTTCTGCAGGCTGACTGCTTCCTCCTTCTCTGTTTCCGTTACGAGCAGAAATCTCTCCGATAATTCCTCTAGAGTCTGTAGAGGTGAGCATTGTAGATGGAAGGAATTGTAGATCGTCGTTCTCGTAAATTTCTCACCATTTGTAGTTCGGCGAGAGATCGTGTGATCTTTTCGATGGACTTTTCGATCTGTAAATCTTCTTCATCTAACGTCGTCGACATCTGTGACAGTTCTATCCCCTTCTGTCGAATGAGCTGGCGGGCTCAGAATTTTGGCGGGAAAAAATGGCGGGAACTCACCTCCTCCCTCCTCTTCCTCTCTTCTTCTTCGTGGTCCTCCCTCTTACGTATCTCCTCTTCTTCTCTTTCCCTCCGCCGCCGCGCTTCTTCACGAGCGTCAGCGATACGACAAACGTCAACGACTCACCTTCTTCTCTCCTCCTGAATTCTGCCTCTCTCTGTGCTCTCTCTTCACGATTTGACAGCATCTCTTCTCGATTGGAATCGATGTTCCTCTTCTCTGCTTTGATGGAAGATCTCTCACCCATGAGATTTCGCGCCTGATTCCCCTCTTCAATAATTCTGATTCACGTGAAAATAAACGTCTCACCTTCTGCTTGATGATCCTCTTTTGATCTTCTAATTTGACCTTTTCGACCTCGATGGCCTTCCTCTCTGCTTCGATTTGAATCTTCTGGCGTTCTAGATTGACTCGCAAGCTTCCAATCTCTTCGTTGGTCATCTTCTCTGTTCTCATATCGGGTGTGCTCGGTCTGTCTCCACGTTAGCTTTGAGAGAATAAAAATCGTTTTTTTTCTATTTTCATCTTTAAAGGGGGAGAGAAATAAAATAGAATAAAACATACAGTGATCTCTGACGCGTGATCTGTGGTGATCCCATCGGTGAGGGTGAATCTGAAGCGTGTCTGGAGGTGTCAGATTTACGTGGACGTCTACAACGATGTAGATGATCACCTCCTCCTACCCTTGTTCCTCGTGACGTTCAAAGCCTCTTCCAACATGGGCATCAGGTCTCCCTCCCAAGTGGCCAGAAATGGATGCTATTTATAGATCAGGCCGGTTGTAGATGGTCGATATACCTTGAGGAGATCGCTGGCGCTAGCTCTGGCCACTGGATCTTTCGTCAAGGAGAGAGAGACGAATTCTTGGAATTCACTGGACCATCCCTTGTCGATAGACAGTCGTGGAGCAGGTTCGGTCGTGATGAGACGAATGGCCTGATGATGATGAGATGACATCACGATGAAATCTTGTTTCAGTTCGAAAACGTTGAAAATTTGTTTCACATCATGTTTAGACAAATTTCGAAACGATGGAGAGGCAAGGTGATGATGAGATCAGATGACGGGTGCTCACTCTCATGGCATTACAACTTCCATGAGGAATGTATTGTTCGGCCATCTACACCGATGTAGATGAGTATCGATATGACGAAAAGAACTCACCTCGATGATGGAGATGCCTAAAGCCCATATGTCCACCTTCTCTTCTCAGACCCATCTAAACCATCACAAACTCACCTTGTCGTTGTATCTAACCTCGCCCTCTAAAATTTCAGGGGCGAGAAAATAAGGAGTGCCCATCACTGTCTTCATCTCTCTCTTGTTACCACTGAGCTCCATCGTGATACCGAAATCGGCTGTGTGACGTCAGACGACATCATCGAAGGATCTCACTCACCCAGCTTGGGTTCTGCCTTGTGATTGATGAGTATGTTGTCCGGCTTGATGTCACGATGGATCTTTCCAGAGTGATGGAGGTATTGGAGAGCAGAGAGAGCGGCTCTGACGATGACGACGATCTCGATCTCTCTCAGAGCTCTCCTGATGCGATGCATTATGGAGCCCACGGAACCACCTTCGCAGTATTCCATTACGATCTGAAGAAGTGAGAAGAGAGGAGAAAATGTTTCGTGACCCACCCACATCTCGTGACTGGATGGAAGCCAACATTCACCATAGAATGATACGATGTATCTGGATAACGACGTAAATAAACGTGAATGTATGAAATAATATTTCACACCTGCTGCGGCACTGCTGCATGATTTGAATCTCTTTACGGATCTCATCTAAGTCGCGATTCTGTACGATGGACATCCTCTTTATGGCAACGAGTCTTTGTGTCACTATGTGACTATATAGATAAACTGACCCACACGATCTGATTCGTTTCAGGTGATTGACATAGATTCACATCATACCCTTTCCCAATAGTCTCTATCAAGTCGAATTGCTGCTCAGGTGGTACACCTTTCTCTATACATGGTATCTCTTCTGCTTGTTCTATGATAGGTATGATGTTCAAATCGGGTAACACCATCGCTGAGCCGTCCTCCATTTCAATCTCTCGGTCGGTCTTTAGACCTCCGACCCTCGTATCTGTCGCTCCCAGTGTGTGATAGGACAACCTAACCTGCCCAATTTGAGCGCAACAGTGCCTCAGTCTACGTTCTGGAGTCGGCCGAGGACTTCCCACAGAGCACAATTTCACGGAGACGAGTTGTGAAGCTGACAGCTTTCTTTTCTTGAAATCAATCCCTAGGATTCACGCGCCGATAAGGTGAATCAAAGAATTAGTCGCGTCGTCCATCAGTCGTAGGGGGTGAATCATAGAAGAGCGTGTGAATCAGGTTGTGTGTTCTGAAGATAGATTGAAATCATGAGTGAGTGGGTCAACAACCAGCAGAGGATTTTTGTTTTTCGCTCGAAACGCTCCGGGCCCGAGGTTCACGAGGTCAAACCGAGAAATCGGGTTAGACCGCAGTTGTTGAGCTCCTGCAGAGACAAGTAGTTACTGTCTGACACGTTAACGTTGACAGATCCTTCGCAGCTCAGAAGGAGGGGTTAAGAGGTGAGAGAAAGGGAGGAGATGCATTGGAGATGAGAGAGAAATGCTTACGAGAGAAGGCGGAACGAACGGGATGTCGAAAGATAAGAAATTGAAAGAGTTTAATGATACGAAGGCACCTCTCAGTAAACGTTTCAAGTCCCTGATCACCTTCACGGGTGAGTTTCTTCTTCTCTGGGGTTTCACTCGGCTAAAGCACATATGGCATATCACCTCCTCCGATTCTGAATGAACTTACGAAATTCTTCCTCTTTCAAGAATAATCATTCACTCTAATGCATTCATACGAGTCGAATCCAGATAATCCATCTCAACAATCCATCTGAATGTATGTTTGCAGAAGCGGCGAGCGACGACGAGCTGGGCCCTTTCTTTCAGAAAGATGCATACAACATATGGCAGGTCTTCTTAGACACCTTCCAAGCATATGAACAGCAGAAGACACCACGAAAATTCGAAGGTGAGCGTCACGATCCATTCGGATCCATCGTACGAGAGTGGAGGGTATTCATCTCATTCAGAGATCGAGCGGCTGTTGAGCATCATGCGGAAGATCTTCGTCTTCTTGCCACAGAAGATCAAGGAGAAGTGGCAGATCCGAAGCATAGGTGTGTGTCTTCTACTTCCACCGTGGCGATCTCATCGTATCATCGACATCATATCAGATGATCTGCTTCCAAATCATCACATTCCACCATCTCTCATCATTCTGCATCTTAAGTCATCTCCCTACCCTCTCCTCCTCTCACTCAAGTGACACAGCCGCCATCATAGAGAAACTGCTCGATCGCAACAATCGCTACGAGGTGACCATCGTCACGTGAAATCCAGTGGAAAATTCGCTGATAACCCGTCAGGTCAGACAGTTAGGTCTGGAGCTGCTCATCATGTTCCTGGATGACCTCGATTCACCCGAGTCAGCGCAGAATTCTGCATTTGGCGCAGTCGCAGATTTGAGTGTCTTCGTACCCGCTTACCCCAATGCCAAGATCATCCTTCCCAACAAGATCCCCAGCGGTGAGTTGTAGATCACGATTAAATGTTCATTTATTTCAAGTAGCTGACGGTGCGGCTCTGCTCTTACCCGCGTTGGGTCCACCCAGCGTGGACGACACGGTTAGAATTGTCGAACATTTCCTCACCATCATCACGAACAACTTGCGACTTTTTCCGCTGGGCTGGTCTCTCTTCAAGAAGTACTACATCGTCTATTTCTACCCCGACATCAGCAAGGAGCTGGGACTCTTGGACAAGCACTCGGGTATGACGTCACACCTACAATCGTCTGATCGTTGTAGATTATGGTTTTCCCATTCATTCTCCATTCGAAATGCAGAACATTCTCATCCCCAAATTGAAAGTGTGGCTCGGCCACCGCGAATGCCTCAACGTACTCTGGTGAGACGCGTTGTAGATGAACGTTCCTCACGTCAACAGGGCGACACAGACTGACGTGGGGCTTTTGATGGAGATCTACAAGCAGACACTTTTTCTGCCAGTAGAACACATCGAGACGACGAGACAGTCCGTACAGATCTTTCACAACATGCTTTTGGTGACTCTTCCGTGAAATTTCTCCCTCTTTTCTCAGACTTTTCAGGTCATCGAGCCCAGCAGTCCCTCCACCGCCATCGTGCAGAACCCCGCCTTCGTTAATTTCCAAAAGGTGCGTTGTAGATCGTCGATTTTCACCGACATTTCACAGTACTTTCTGGAGGGGCTACCCAACCTATTCGTCTGCGAATCGAGAACGAACACGGAGGCAAGAGCTGCCCTCTGCGTAGAAGTCTTAGAACTCTTCCGCAAGGCCTTCAATCCTCTCAAATTATCCAGCGAGATTCGGTGAGCCACCCTTCGATCCCCGCTCCCACCATTTTTTTTCACCCCACCCTCACACGCAACAGAGACGTCCTCCTGTTCACTCTGTTGGAGATCACAAACACACTGTTGAAGAGGGATAACAATCAAGAGCTGGCATCCTCTTTGGCAAAAGATGTCATCGAAACGGTGTTCTACTGCTGGATCTCTTCCAAGTGTCGCGACCCTGAGATGTGGGTGAGGCTGCAGGAAGGTCTGTGGCCTATTTTCCACAGGGCAGAGACCGTAGAGCAGTTGAAGGTGGAGGGGTGGATCGTTAGGATGAGAGATGACAGTTGTAGATGATCTTGATCCACACTTCGATCATTCTGTGTAATTTCGTTTATCCACAGATCGTTGAGAAGGAGAAGGTCAAGCTGGAGGGAACGTGAGTTGACGAAATGGTTCACTACAAGCATTGATTCGGATGATTTATTTTGGTTTATTCTGATTCCATGTGTAGGAGTGCGAAGAAGAACAAAGATGCACCTTCATTGGTGAGGTTCGTTATGTGAATAGGAGACTGAATCTATTTTTAGACACCGGACGATGTCAGCCAGATCAGGAGAGATCCAGGGTGAATATCTTTCGCATTGTAGATCGTCTCAATCGATTGATCCCCCACAGTCCCAACCCCTTCGAGAAGCTCGACTGGACTCACGATTACGCTCGCTTCGTGTGGGCTTCCCTCTTACGTATCCTTACGTATCTCAAGATTTTCTCCATCTTTTCCTTCACTTTTCACAGAAAGTTTTTCGGCTACGAATCATCTGAAGGACAACGCCATCCACGCTTCCTCTTTGTCTGCCATCGTAGAAGTCGTAGAAATTTTCTTGAAAGCTGAATCCCGAGCACCCTACGCTGCCATCCTAGCCCAGACGGGTGAGAAAAATCCGAGAAGAATCTCTGAAATTTCTCAGAGGAGGGTGGTGACAGTTCGATCCCTCTACAACTGTTAAATAACTTCGGTCCTTTGTTGTTCGAGGCCTGCTATCTCAGCGAGTGAGTCACGTAGATTCGATGGAAAACTCACGGGAATTTCAGTAAATTCGAAAAGAGTAAGATCTTTGCGGTGGAAGGTCTCTCTCGCCTCATTTGTAGATACCAGAGGGTCAACTCCATGCCACACGTCATCTTACCTCACTTCTACAACATCGTCCACCACGTGAGTTCTCCGCGAGTTTTCCACGGGATTCACACCGTACAGTTGCTGTGTAACCCCATACCCGATAACAATACCATGACTGAGACAGTTATCGATTGTACATCCAACATCTTCAATTTGGGACTCCCCGGTGCCACTGTTCTCCTACCTTACTATTTGAAGGAGATCAAGAGGCTGGTGAGGGGTCCGGAGTGGCTCGTTGTAGATTGACGATCGGAACAGTTGAAGACGGAGAAGACACCGCTGAGGATCCGCAGAAAGTGTGTCATCCTGTTGGCCTCCATCATCTCTACCCTGTCCCAATACTCCGACGTGGAAATTCCAATGAAATATGTCGGCCATCAACACAGACAGCAGACCAAAGAGGTGACGTCATCACACTCTTCCGTGAAATTTCTGAGAATATTCCAGGTATTCGGCATCGAGGAGAAGGTCACGTGTGCCGAGGTGAGTCTCGTCGTCCCCACTTTCCGTTGAAATTTCCAGTTACGTGAACACATCACGTCACTCTTGGTCGGCGAGATCAGTTTCGGACCCACCGAAATGAAATGCATGTGCTTGTGGTCCATCTACCTCATGATCATGGACCGTCTCTACTACAACCCCGAGTACGTAACCCGAAATTTCATCGAAATCTGACACCCCCCCAGCATCGCCAAGATCCGAGAATTGATCAACGTGTTGATAGAAAACACAGGCGTCAGCGTTGGAACAGAGATATACGATCACATGGTTGGTGTCACCGCCCTAGACGCCCTCGTTGGATTGGCACAAGTCATCCCCGAACTCAAAAACTTGGACCCGGTGAGTGTGACGTCATCACACGTCATGATGACGTCATCAGAGTTTCCCATCGTCCATCTTGAACGGTATCGCGAACAACTTGATGAGGGAGATGACGTCGGGGGGTATCAATCGAATGGAGCATCTCTTATGTGCACACTTTGATGCTCTGGCCGAGTGGCTGTTGATGGAGCCCTCCCTCCTCGAATCAGCCGACGTGGCGAAACTGGTGAGATTCCGATGAAATTTCGCGGGGTGATGACGTCACAGATCTCCCTGTTGATCTCCTACGGAATCCACGCGAAGAAATTGGGTGAGGCTCGTTGTAGACGTATTCATCTCCATTCATTCCTTCTCAGAGATAAAGAAGAAGAAGACGAAATCGAACCAAAAAGCGAAGCAGCCCACAGAAGAAGTGACGGCACACAAGGCCAACATTCGGGTGACATTTCTTCGTGTGAATCATCACGTGACCCAAACAGTTTTCGGCTCTATCTCTCTTCTACCTCCTCCTCCACCATCACCGCAGTTTCCCATCAGTTCCTGGGAACAACGTCTGCAGCTCCATCAACGAAGGGGACGACCAAGCGAACGATGACGTGGATTACTTCATCTACAACGGGGAAGTTGTCTTCTCCGTGGTCGAAGTGCCCGACCCCGCCAGCCCATCGGGTGAGTGACGTCACGTGACCTCATCACTGATATTGATAGGACGCTGTACGAGAGTGTTCAGCAGAACCGCCGCCGGGAAATTCGCGTGGAATTTCTGGCCGGTAGAGGGAGACAAGAAGAATGATGACGTCATCAGCCTCATCAAGAGAGATTCGTTCATTTCTCCGGGGTCCGCACAGCCGGCACCCGAATTGATCCGAAAGTCCGAAATCTCCGGAGCATCTGTCCCAGAGCTTCCCGTGCACAGACCCAACGACACGGAGAATGTCGACAAGTGGGACGAGCTTTTACTCCAGTGAGTCCACTGTCGACATCTCTCGGTCGACATTCTTTCGCATCCCCTGACGTGATGGTAGTCTGGGTGGAAAATATCCAGAGTTATTACCCGAAGGGCAGAACACACTTTTGAGACCTTCTCTTCTTCCCGCCCAATTTTTACCTTCTATTGCAAACATGCAAGACATGTACATCGAACAGCAGAAGAGCGACTCCTCCGTCCAACCGGTACCCTGCGGTCCCGCCACCCGGTACGTACCCATCTACACCGTTGTAGACGGACGATGACGTCACGCAGACCCTTACCCCTCCACCTCCCCGTGAAGAGCGCAGGCAGACAAGTCTTATCCCAAATGGGATTTCTCAGTGACCAATTGGACAACATCAAATTAGTCGAGCCAAACAAAGCCTTCTTACTCAAATTGAGAAATCTAGACAAGGCACCGACGTGAGTTGTAGATCGATCTGAAATTTCACTGAAACGTGTCAGTCGTGACGTCATCAAAGTGGGATTGATCTACGTGAAAGAAGGACAGGAGACGCAGCACGAGATATTGGCCAACGACAGTGCATCTTCTCACTACCACGAATTCGTCAGCGGTCTCGCCTGGCCGGTACAATTGTCGTCTCACAGGGTGGGTACCGTCCGTCTACAACGAGCCACTCACGGATTTCCAGGGATATCTCGCGGGTTTAGATCCACAGGGAAGCAACGGCAAGACGAGCAGCTATTTTGCAGGACCTATGCTCGAACTGATGTTCCACGAGATTGCCAGGATGCCAACCAACCCAGACGACAAACAACAGCTATTGAAGGTGGACGCATAGACATCTCATCGAAATTTCGGTGAAATTTCGGTCACTGACGTGAGGTAGAAACGTCACGTGGGTAATGATGCCGTGCACGTTATTTGGAACGAGAACGGGAGGGAATATTCTCCGAAAACGATCGTGTCCCAATTCAACCAGGCTCACATCATCCTCTGCCCCCTTCCCAACGGAATGTGTCGCGTTGTAGTCGCCAAAAAGGACGAAGAGGTGTGTTTTCCCGCCAAATTTTTCCCGCCAAAATGTATTCGATGCTCAAGGGAGTAGGTGCCCGTGTTCGGTCCCCTCCTCCACGGTATGATCGTTCCCAAGAAAATTCTTCCACTTTTAGCGCGCCAAACTGCCATCAACGCCCACCGGTACTACTACATGGACAAGCACGATTCCTCTTACGCAGCACGCCACCGCGTATTAGCTGACACCATCTCTAAATCTACAACGAAGACCTCTTGGGAGGAACAGATGCTGGGAGTCATGGCCAGCAGCGAGAGCACGGTGATTTTATTTGATTTTATTCTTTTATGACGAATGATGACGTCATCGACTGATCGTTGTAGAACGTTCGGGATTCCGTGGTGATACCTCCCATGGCCGTTAATTCTCCCCCCGCCCTGCTCCTCGGTAGCACAAATTCTAGGTAAGTGACACGTTAACTACCGGGGACGTTCACGTGAACTAACGTGAAGAAGGACTTCTACCGAGAGAACATCCGTGGACAAGTCGAGGACGTCACTGCCAGAGTCTTGATGTGCTATAAATAGATACTTGTCATGGCAGTTGTGACGATTCGGAGGGATCGCTGTGCTGACACTGACGTGAAGGAGGACAAAGAATCCGATGAGCTCGATGTGTATGTGTTATGTAGAGAGAGGGGAAGTGATGTGCCGTTCTGCGTGTGATGATGAGCTCCTTGAGCATCATCCTGCGTTGTACGAACCTCTAGATCGATCGGATGTACTGTGACGGTTGTCACAGGAACTTTTTTTTCATCGATTGAGGTATTTCTGGTGGACCGATGACATCGGAGCACACGTCAAAGACAGAAGCCGCAGTGTGGGCATAACCGACACAACCACACGAAGATGAAGAGAGCTCTACTCACTGTACTCTTTCTCCTGTCGATACATCTGTGTCTGGCAGATTTCCGCTCTGTTTTGCTGACACTCTATAATGAGACGCAAGGTGATTGTATCTCAGGCGAGTGACGAGCTGAAGAGGGAGCAGGAGACGCCTGGTTCATCAAAGACAAATGGGGATCTTCAGAAGACTATTGTAGTTGGTACGGGATCTCATGTGATCCTGTCTTCACCCTGGATCTCAGGTGGCTGCAGTTCCATCATCAGAGTATCTAAAGAGAGCAGCTACAACAACTTGGACGGAACGATACCTTCCACCATCAACGAGCTGTATAATCTCACCTCCTTAGACTTGACGGGAAACTCTCTGCGGGGTAACTTTTTCGTGGATTGATGATTCTCACTCCAAAACAGGACTGCCTTCTGATCTGTCTGGGTTATCACAGCTGCAAGTGTTAAGCCTCGGAACAAACATCCTGTCTGGGGATCTCGGCTTGTTTCACACATTACCTCAGATTGTTTTCCTCAACATCTCGTTCAACACTGTGAGATAGCCGCAACGACGGGCTCTTCTGACGAGATCGAAACAGTTCGAAGGGTCTCTCCATGCATTGGGTGAACAGAAGACACTGCAATCATTTGTGGCAGCCAACAATCGCATCGGCGGAGATCTCTTCCAACTGCCGTCTTGGCCGAGTCTGACCTACCTCGAGCTCGATTTCAATGTGGTGCGTTGGAAGACATCTCAAGCGTCACTTGGCATTCCATTCAACATCGATCTCTTCCGTCACATCGTGATGATGTCGCTGACGTCTCTACAGATCAGCTCTTCCATTCCAGAGTCCTTCTCCATGCTCAATCTCTCTTATCTCTCTCTTCCTAGAAATATCTTATATGGTTCCCTACCCTCTCGGTGGGCTCAAACCTTGGAGTACATCGATTTCGTGAGCGTCACAAATTTCCGAGAAATTGTGACGTCGACAGAGTACGGGCAATTTGACCGGAACAATACCGGATCAATTGTGGAATCTTCCGGACTTGTATTACATGGATCTCGATGGTCACCGCTTCGAGGGAAACATTTCTCCGAATATTCGTGCAGACTCCAACCTACAGTGTATGTATATATGACGTCACGTGACTGATCGATGTCACAGACGTCATTTTGGCGGGAAACCTCTTCACCGGTCCCTTGCCACCCTCAGTCGGTGAAAGTGCTGCTTTGTAGATAAGCCTGACATGTCCGCAGGAAACATGAAGAAACTTATTGTTTTGGTTATGTCGTTTCAGCAGATCACGGGAAGCATTCCACAGGAGCTGAATCAGACACCAATCCAATACTTAGACGTCTCTTACTGCAACATGTCCGGACCTGTCCCTTACATCCCTACCCTCAGTATTGTACGTACACGATGGCGATGATGTCATCTGACGTGTACAGTTGTCCCTATCGAGCAACAATTTCTCCGGGGAATTTCCCTCGGATTACGCGGGTAGCTACTTGTACAGTTTGGACCTGAGTCAAAATTCGATGTCAGGAGAGGTGATGACGTCTTTACACGTCATCGTCTGACTGGTTGTAGATCCTCGACACCCTCGCAGCTTGCCCCTATTTACAAGTCATCAATGTAGCGGGAAATGGATTCTCTGGTTCCGTCAATTCCTCGATGACATTTCCACAAGGTCTCATCTCGTGAGCGAATGACACACGATGACGTCATAGAGAAATATCCTTACGCCATCAGTTTTCTTTTGGCGAATAACTCTTTCACTGGAATGCTCCCCGTTTCATTCTTCCAGACACCCAATCTCAAGTATGTAGACATATCGCACAACTATTTTTACGGTGAGACAAAAGAAATTCAGATCATCATCGTGATCATCATCGACCCACGCTCATCTGACGGTGCAGGATCTCTATACCTCCCCACTACCCCAATCTCACTGGCGTATCTCGATGCATCCTTCAATCAGTCAGTCTCTCTCTTTATTCTTTCTCATCGCTTCAGGTTCAATGGAACATTCCCAGTATTGGATAACGTTCCCCTCTTGACTTATCTGGATTTATCTCACAATCTTCTGCAGACCACACGTATCACAGTGATACGTAACATGCCCCTCTTGACATACATGGATGCGTCGTACAATCAGATCAGTGAGCATCTACAACGTGGTAGATGGATGATGGATGTCAGGTGGAACTCTATCGGATCTTACTGGTTTGAATTCGGTGAATATTATCAAAGGTAATGATGAACAGACTGACAAATCGAAGTTGAAAACATTAAAAGTAGCACACAATCTATTCTATGGAACGATGAGTTCCCACGGTGACGTGAGATTATTCCTGCTCGATTTGTATTTTGAATGATCCGCAGAGTTTGGCCAGCATCGAGACGATGGATCTCTCTGCGAATCAATTCGAAGGTGAAGAACGATGATTCTAGATGGATCGACCACTCATCTTCGAAGGTTCCCTACCTTACAGTTTCTCTCGTCTGACTGGCTTGATTCATCTCAACATCTCTCACAATCGTTTGACTGGAGGAGTAAATCATCATCTCATTCGCGATGATCGTCGTGTCATCGTGGTCTGAACGTACATAGATTCCACCGGGGGTGGCTTCCATCACTACCCTCTCTGTCTTCGATGCATCGTACAACAAGCTCGTAGGTTCGATCAACGCCTTCTCCGGTGAGTCAAATAGAATGATGCGAAATGACGTCATCAGTCGCGAAGAGCTTGACCATTCTTGCCCTGGATGGTAACTTGTTGACTTATCTCCCACCGTCTGTCGCAGTGTTACCCCTCCTGACCTGGCTATCAGTCAGGTGTGATGCGTACATGTCGATGTAACGTAAAATAACTTGTACAAGTAACAATTTTCTGTCGGGAGATATACCGCAGATCTTTACGAGAGAATCGAATCTGCAGCATCTAGATCTGTCGTATAACTTTCTCACTGGATCGGTAGACAACCTTTTATCCAATACGAGGAACATGAAGGTGGTCGACCTGTCCAACAACAAGTAAGTCGTAATCATGATAATGTATGTCTGAAGAGAAACAGTTTGAGTGGAAGGATATCGGCAGTCATATCCGATCCTGCGATGTTCGACGTGTCGTACAATGAGATAGGGGGAGGAGTCAGTTGGATGTCGTCTCTCATCTCCGTGCAAGAGCTGTACATACATCACAACAAGTGAGAGGAAATCCGATGAGAATCCGATGGCATGTCACGGGATAACAGAGAACAGGTTCAACGGTAGTGTTCCGAGTATGAGTAACAGACAGCACATGACTCACCTCTACGTGCAAGGTGTGTCATCTTCCACTACGACAATTCATCTGAAGTATGTCAGATAATGAGCTGTCCGGACAATTTCCAGACTTGACGTCGTCAGACAACTTGCAGATGTTGTATGCACAGAACAACAATTTCAGCGGTCAGGTATGCCTCTCTTCACTCGTTCAGAATTCTCACTCTGTGAAGGTGTCTGCCATCGATGCACCTCTCGTGGCTCTGAACATGAGCCACAACAATCTACAGTTCATTCAGTCCATCAACAGCCAATATCTCACATCGTGCGATCTATCCAACAATGTACTCGAATGCCCTCTACCTCTCTTCACATTCTCAGGCGAGAACGATCCATCTACAACGGTGTAGATGACACATCGACAGCCTGCAGGGCGACCTGTCAGTCAGGAGGAGATAAATTGCAGACGCTACGAATGAGAATATCGGGAGATGTGTCTACCTTCTCCAGAGACGATTTCGCATCCAGCATCTGTCGCATCACAAACATCTCCTCTTCTCGTCTCACAATCAACTCCATACGGTGATCTCTGAAGTTCAATTTTAACATGAAATCTGACGCGTTGTAGATCTGGATCAGTCATCGTTGACATGACATTGACGGGCCCCAACGGTGCATTCAACCAGGGCTCATCAGATCGCATCGTCACTATTCTACAACAGACACCTTCATCCACCTTTGCTCAGAATGGTATACAAGTATGTGTCATCATCCATGGTTCATCCGCATCTGACTGGTTCAGATGTTAGATCCGATCGTATCTCCCATACCTGCTCCAGAGAAGACGAGTCTGAGCACGGGAGCTACCGTGGGCATCGTGGTGGCTGTCATCTTCATCGTGTTCATGTTGGTCATCGGCATCATACTCTTCTTCTATGCCAGGCTCAGAGAACAGAGGAGGGTGAGTCTACATCTTGTACATGTACAGAATTGGACGACTGATTTGTCGACAGAGAGAGCTATTGGGTGGTATCGTGACTAACGTGGACCTGTCCAACATCAATCTGGGAGCAGCTAAGAAGTCAGTTGTTGATTTCTCAGAGTTGAAGAACTTGAAACAGATCGGAAGGTGTGATGATGAGTCTCGCGATGTGTTGATGAGAGACAGTGGAGCATTCGGAGTCGTCTACCGAGCCGAATGGAGGAGTCTGTCTGTCGCAGTGAAGATGGTCAAACAGGGCAGCATCAATGCGAATCAGTTGGAGGTGATGAAAAGCTCCCGCTAAAATGGATCTGAACGGAAACAGGAATTTGTGAGAGAAGTCGCCATCTTGCAGGGACTGAGAGCACATCCCAACGTAGTATTATTGTGAGTGATGAAGTCACGAGAGATGTGGTAGTGACGATAGCAGTATGGGATTAACTTTCCCGCCTGATCCGTTGGCTCTCATCACGGTGAGTTCCTTCTCATTTATGAAATAGTCTCATTTCACATCAGGAATTCTGCGAGGGAGGAAGTATGTATGGTGCGAATTCGATCTTCGTTCACATCGTGTCATTCTGACCATCTTAGCGTTCCTTCGTATGAGTCAAGTGCCGTGGGCTTTGAGATACAGATTCATACAAGGCATCGCTCTCGGCATGCTTCACTTGCACTTGGAGAAGGTGAGATGCCTCGTCATCCATCTGTGATTCGTCTACAACCGTGTAGATCGTGCATCGTGACTTGGCGGTGAGAAATATACTTCTGTCAAAATATTTGGAGCCGAAGGTGTCAGACTTTGGATTGAGTCGAGAGCAACAGACAGCAGACGAAGACGGTCCATCTCTGTGAGATCCATCATCTACAACATCCGTCATCCTTCATCGACGTCGTCTGTTACCCTTATCATCGATCTGATCGATCATCACATCACGATGAGACTGAATGGTTCAGAACGACATCCAACATCGGACCCATCAAGTGGATGTCACCAGAATGTGAGTCGATCAAGGAGATACAGACGTCTGAATCTTCTCAGCTCTAAAGAGTCAGCAATATTCGACAAAGTCAGATGTCTTCTCTTTCGGTGTAGTCGTATGGGAGATCCTCACAGGTGAATACGACATTCGATGAAAAAGGAGATGGTAGAGATGACTGAAGGAAAACAGTGCGTGAGCCGTGGGAGGATATTCCACACTTGGAAGTGGCCTTGAACGTGGCTGATGGTAAACGGCTTCCCGTGCCCGATCCTTGCGAAGAAGGGATGCACGCTCTGATGCACCGTGAGATTGTCTCGATTATCAGCATCGTCATCATCGTCATCATCAGATCGTCACCGACGTCTTCTCTTCTCTTCTCGTGCATTTCAAAACAACATCACCATCACCGTCATCTCTTTCTCATCACCTGAAAACTCATCTCTCCTCAGGATGTTGGCAGGATAACCCAAGAGACAGACCTTCCTTCAAAGACATCTGCCATTACCTCGGTGTTGGTTCTATCATGCCGCAGGGCAATTTGACCCCCCTCTCCACACCCGAAAACTCTGCCGGTATGTCTTTCCACGACGTAACACCCGGTGCGAGTGGACTCTCCTTTGATCTAGATTCTTTGGGTGGCGACCAAGCCCGCAGATATGAATGGATACCTCCAGTTTCAAATTCGTTGGGGTCTGGGTGAGAAGAGAGAGAAAGAGAAGAGTGACGTGAGGCAGGCGACAAGTGAAGGAGAGAGAAGAGGTCATCTTAACGGAAGAAGAGTTGACTCAATACTCGGCTGTCGAGATGAGATCCATGGAATAGAATATAAAATGCACTTTTGATGTTACATTTATTTCGATACGGGGACCCTTCGAATGCTTCTGATCGTGTGTGCCTCGTGTTGTATGTTCGTCTGTTTCAGTGCCAGAAAGTCGACCATGTACTCCCACTCCCCCGACTTGACTGCCCTCACGTCTGTCCCTCTTCTGTTCTGCAGGTAGTCCAGATAGATCTCCTCCACTGTGTCTGATGCCTTCACGTCGTAGTTCTTCCATCCGTTGTGCTCGTACTGCCACAGGTGATCGTATTTTAGACCAGCTGAAAGTGAGTTTGTGTCTTTCCATCAGAACCTTCAGATCTTTTCTCCAAACCCTTTTCCGCGAACTCTATCTACAATGGCATGTGTCGTGTTCATGAAGAACATCAACAACGACCTCTAAGAGAGGCTTCCTCGTCGTCCATCTTCTAATAACATATCATAGTTTATTATCTCAAGCCGCATGAACCTCTCTCCGATGAATTCCCAACCCCTCCGAATTGATGAACCTCCTCGAACATTCTTCGCACATCGTGACGTCTCTCCTGCGTCATCATCAGCTCAGTCTCCATCTCTTCTCACCCCGAGCTCTTCTCCCCAACCAACTTATCGGGCGAAGGATGATGAGCTTGTCTAGATGGGGCCTCTACGTGTCCGGCGGCCTCTTTAAATCCTTCCGTTGGCTTCGGCTTGCTGCTGTCTTTCAACCCCATGACTCGATCTCCAAATTTAAACGTTGCGTCTCTGATTGCCTGTGCGAAGCTCTCCTCCGTCCTGCCCTCTTCAGACTTTTATCCATCTACAACCCGCCGCGCGCGAACCTGAAAAACGCGAATGCGTAGGAGGTAGATGCATCCCTGTTTCTCTTCTTCACGACCCTCTTGATATCTGGATACTTTTGTCTCATAGCAGCTTCTAGTTCTTTTTCGGGAAGGTCTGCTGGAACATCACTGATCCACACTCGTCTCTGCATGGCCTTCAACTCCTTCTCTTCTGATCTTTCCTTCTCATTCTTCGTGGGGGCTACCATGCTGTGACCTTCTACGTTTCAGAACACGATGATGGATGTCTGAGATGGAAGATCGATGTTTCTGTACCTGGAAATTGGACGTCGGTGTGTGATGATCTCGCGATGTGAGAATAGAAGAGGACTTGATGAGCTAAAGTTTTGTCTTGTTCGTTATGAGAGAGACCGAGGATCTGTATGACGTGACGTTTGTATTTGGCTTCGTGGATGTAAGTGGAGAAGTCGTGATCTCCAGAGATGACGACGAGAGCAGGTGCTGAGCAATTGATGATACCGTTTGTGATGAGATGATCGGCTGCATCTGATGGATTCTATGTCAATGACACAGTCGGATTTTGATTGTACAATGGAAAGATGATGGTTTCATGATTGGTGAGCTCACTCGGTTTTTTTGCCGCCACTTGGCTGATGTGAACTCCCTTTTGATGATTCAATAATTTGGGACAATAACACCCTCACCAGCGTATTCAGTTTCTTCTGCACGTGAAGAGGTAACTTGCCAATGTTGATGGGGACCGTCCAGCGAGAAGATGCGATCGGTGATTGAGGAAATCTCTCTTTGAGGCACCGTTCGATTTGATGTCTCAATTCGTCATAAAGACGTTGAATAGCGTCCACATCTCTGGGAATGAGACAGTTTTCCGCATCCCACCATACTTCGTATGTGATGGGTTTCATCTGAGGATGGTGAGAAGAAATTGAAATAAGGGGACTCACATCGTCAAAGTTGTTTGAATATAGAGAAGTCATGGAGTGGGTGTTGTCTGATGGGTCAAACTGACACCGAAAAGAAAACCGCACACTACAATGATTGCAGTCACGTGACCAATTTTTCTTCGCGACTGGATCGTCTCATCGTTATGTCTTCTGCGTCCATCGTCAATGAAGTCCCTGAAATACCAGAGGACGTTCTATACATAGTATTCACTCATTGCTTTCGAACTTATAGACACCCTCTTCAACCAGCAAGACAATGGGCTCGTCTGCGCTCTGTCAATCACACGTGGAAAATTGCAGCAGATAGGTCAGTCTTTCGATGCCGTATCATCTCATTCGTCTCAGGGTCATCCACCTCTTTGAATTATGGACGTGGTTGTTCTCCCATTGCGAAAAGGAATACATAGACACGACCAGGTGACAAAATCGACATAGCATTCACAATGCTCAACATCACAAGATTCCTGCTGCAACATCCCAGTGTGGAGCCAGGGTGTGATTATAACCTTGCTATTCGATCATGTGTCATTCGTGGCCTCGACAACACCCTCTCCATCCTCTTAGATGACAAACGAGCCGATCCCACCAGCTGTGGATTAGAGATGGATGAGGCAGCTCGTCTCGGACATATACGCATCGTTCAGAGTCTATTGAAGGATAGAAGGTATCACCCTCACATCTCTGTCCTCATGTGACCCTGATTGACAGATGCATCGGTCCTCAGTGCCTCGTGGCTGCCGCAGGAGCCGGTCATGCCAGCATTGTCTCCATGCTCTTACGCGACAAACGTTTCAGCCAACACGATGAGGCCCTTCGAACTGCTTGCGAGTTGGGTGATCCTCGCATCGTCAACTTGATCCTGCAAGATGGTGTAGCTGATCCGGACTTCACTCATGCAAAAACATTCTCTCCCCGAAAAGTAATCTTCTTCTCCGTTCATGCGATCAATACCGTCATATCATCCCACGCTTGACATCATCATGAGAAAACATCAGATGTACGTATTATAGAAACATCACGTCGACTGCATCATCATCATCACAAACGTCTAAACAAACGAAAGGGAGAGAGACCGAAAGGATACACTCCATTGATGTACGCAGTGACATCTGGCAGCACCGAAGTCATGAACATCTTGATGCGCGATCCCCGCGTTCATCTCTGTGAGACGATTTCACATCGACTTGATGATCTCATCTTCTCAGCCGGTCACGAGCTTCTCCTCGCTTCCGAACTGGGGCACTGCAACGTCGCACGACTCTTGTTGAAAGACACGAGAATCGATCCCACCTTCTTAAACAGTCTCGCTCTGGTCGTTGCGGCAAAGAAGAATCACGCGGGTGAAGAGATCTTACGCGATGATGTGGCTCACTCGCATCCAGATGTCGTCAAGTTGTTGTTAGAAGATGGGAGGGCGGATCCGTCGGCGAACGCTTCAGAGTGTGTCTCTGTTGCATCTGATTCGAACGTGATGAGGTGATGCAGACAGAGTGAAGTTCGTTGACTCTGTGAAGGTTGTTTGTAAAAGATGGACGCGTGCAGATGACCTCGTCTCACGTCAAGACGGTCTCCAGAAACATGAGGAGAAAGAAATGAACGAGTGACGTCGATGATCGTTGTCTTTATCGGTTCTCATTACTTTGCGCGATGCATCGTCCACGCTTGCGCCGTGTCTTCTATACAGTACAAATGTCTGTGCATTCTGTCATCATCCAGGGAACGCTCCAGCTGCCTTCGCTAAGAGGGCCGCCACGCATGCTATCATGACGAAGGCTCCGACGTAATCGATGCCGGTCGACTGCATTCAATCAGTCTCTCGTCTCGTCCTCTCCCTTCTCACGTGCGATCTTGTCACTTCGTAATCCATGTTGCGTCGCTGTTGTGTGTCCAATGATGTTTGTGTAGAT
The DNA here is from genome assembly GCA_003024175.1 of Planoprotostelium fungivorum. Taxonomy (NCBI): domain Eukaryota; phylum Evosea; class Variosea; order Cavosteliida; family Cavosteliaceae; genus Planoprotostelium; species Planoprotostelium fungivorum. Next base: position 9,879 of record MDYQ01000281.1, on the reverse strand, counting down.
CATCCCGTCCTAATGCCTTCGGGTCCGAAGAGGGTCCGATTTCAATGCAAACCCGAGGCAACGGGACCTTGAGGAGGGGTATTACGGGTATGTCTATTCAAGGACGTCGGAATAGGAGCAAAATTTCTGGTCCTCGGCGTGCGTCTCGTCCAAACGTTTCTTTCTCTTCGGGCATGAATCCGCCATCGATGTCAACATCAACACAACTTTATGTTGGGGGCAGTCAGTATAGAAGAACGTGCAAAGGATATCGTTTGGTGTCTGACGATGGTATGTAGAGAAGAGAAGAGAGGTCTCCTTGCTGTCGTCAGTCCATCTCCTCTCCTCTCTGCTCATCATCTTCGCCTTCACTGGCATATGTTATAATCCCTGCGATCCATCAGCTCTTTCTTCTCTCCTCTCACACATGAACGACGTGATACTTTTTCCCTGCAAGAACGGATCTCTCTTCTTCTTAATTCGTCTTTTCTTCTGTCACACACTATCATGATGTGTTGGCCTGTCAGCATCACCACTGCGAAGATCAGATGATGATCATTCGCGAATGCAAAGACACAATGTAGAAAATTTATAAAGGTCAAAAATGGATCTAGTTCTCCTTTTTGGTGGGTCTTCTCGCCTCTGGCTTCTTAGAATAAGTCTTGACGAAAAAGTTGATGAACAGGAGGAGGAAGGACAGCAGAACGGATTGTCCAAAGATCCAAGAGAAGGGGTGTCCTGATGATGTGTCATTCGAAATGTAAGACGATGATGATGTGATGGATGATCATACGAACGTGTCTCACCTGCACACTTTCTCCCATCGTGGAAGATGAACCAGAATCCGATGAAGTTGGCGATGAGATCGCAGACGAACTGAATGATCTGGAATTGAGTGATGTATCTCTTCCACCAAGGAGAGTAACCGACGGAACTAAGAGCGTAATAGAAGTACATCGGCACGTGGACGGCGGCATTGGCAGAGATGGCCATCCATTGGACTCCAGTCTCGTGCTCCAGCATGACGAACGTTAAGACTGGTAGAGATCAGATGATGACAATCGTGCGAGTGAACTCACTGAGCGTGATGCAGTGGTGGTAGACGTGAAGGAAGATGATGGGTCTCTTCTTCAGGACGATGATGACAGTGTCCAGCAGTTCGTATGATTTGGAGAGAAAGAAGATGTAGAACCACCAGACCTGCTTTCCTTTGGCCAATCTGTGCTCGGGATCGCAGAAGTAGAGGAGTGTCTTATCTTGAGTCTCTGACAGATAGATTCGCACCAGCTCGTAGATGATGCCAAGTAACATGGCCAGGGACCATATGCATAAGATGCTGTTGTGAAGCGGGACGACACCGCTGAGCTTGAAGGCCTCACGATTGGCCATAAACTTCTTCAGGGCAAAGATAATGACCAGGTAGGTTCCGACAGCGCTCAGACAGTAAGTCCAATTGGCCAGCGGCAGATCGCCTCTGTACTTGAAATCATCGCTGTATTCAGAAAAGATCCGGTTGATTGCCTGATTCACAGTGAGCTGAGGACTCTCCTCCCTCCTACACCATGACATACCTGCATCGTCCCCTGACCGTTTGTTTGTAAATAAATCAACGGCGGAAGAATTTCGGAAAAACAAAAGATCCACACGAACAGAGAATAAAATCAGAACTCTCTTGTTCATGATCTCTCCTCTAAAGATATTCGTCCGCGTGGTCCCGCGGGTACTGGGTGGTGCGTGATTTTTTCGGCAGCGAAGAGGAGTGGTTCTGTGTGGAAATTCCCTAATTCATCAACGGATAAGTCTCCCGCCAAAAATTTGAATTCGTCGGATTCATTCTTTCTAAAACCATATCGGCACCAACATCATCTGAACAGCATGTCTACTTCCCGTGTGGCCTCTTCACCTTCTAAGACCAAAGCCGCCCCCGAGCCAAAGGCAGGAGGATCTGTCGCAAAGCGTCTGCAATCGGAGCTGATGTCTTTGATGGTGAGAATCCTGCAATCTTCATCCATCTCACCGGTAATGCAGATGTCTGCCGATGTTGGAATCTCTGCATTTCCTCAGGGAGATAATCTCTTCTTGTGGTCCGCCAACATTACCGGAGTTGAAGGCACCGTCTACGAGGGCCAGCAGTACTCTCTGTCCATCAAGTTCCCCTCCACTTATCCTTACACTGCCCCCACCGTCAAATTCGAGACTGCATGTTTCCATCCCAATGTGGATACTCACGGAAACATCTGTCTCGACATTCTGAAGGACAAGTGGTCCGCCGTTTACAACGTCCGAACGATTCTGTTGTCCATCCAGAGTCTTCTGGGAGAGCCCAACAACGACTCTCCTCTCAACGGTTACGCGGCCTCGTTGTGGGAGTCACAAGCAGGTGAGAGACCTCTCCGGGGTTCATCATCTAATGGGACAATAGAGTACAGAGATGTCAACAACAAGAAGTATCAGGAGGCCACCGCCACCAGAGCTTAAACACGAGACCATCACCTTGTCGGTGATTTCGAGTGGAATGTATAAAGATATCTCCATCATCGTCGTTCTTACACTGGTGCCTGTTACAATTGACTTCTATTCGTAATCTCGAACGACAAACTGTGGAAATGACTTCATGATATCAACCACCCCTCATCGTCTCACCCTCCATCTCTTAGGATGATTTTATTTCCTGCATCAGTCTCTCGAGGAGGATCTCGGGCATGCCTTTAATGGCTGATTCGTGACCGATTCTGTCGCCCAGATAAGGTTCCATGCGCTCGATGATAAAACCTCCCGCGCAGGACATCACGTCCCCGTGTGAGATGAGTTCTTCGATCAACTCTTCGGGGATCTGCATCTTGTCATTTCCATCTTTTAAAAAGATGCAGTGACTATTGTTCGTTGCACATTGCGAAGACGAGACAAGAGACCCACAGAAGATGATTCCTCGTAATGGAACCTGATGGTGAAGATTGATGATGTTAATGGATGATCACCTCTTTGAAATATTGTGTCGCCTTCTCTGTTCCTTCTACGAATTTACCAGTGCTTGTGTCTGTGACACGGAGAGAGGATACGCAGGTGGCAGGGTGAGTTCTGTACGATCTCAGAAAAGTTCGGCACTCTTCTGCATCTTCGGGCTTCTCCCTGATGACTCCCTCACAGGTGACTACTTGATCACCCGTGATGAGGAAACTTGGCTCTTTGATCTGTGAGTGACATCATCAACACTGCGACTTTGAATCATCGTCTCTCACCTTGGGAACAAGAGCGGCTGCTTTCGCTTCGGATATCATTCTAGTCAGGATCTCTGGATCGGGATGTCTGATTGCCTTCTCATCGATATCAGGCGACATATATTGGCACTTATATCCGAGCGATTCGACGACTTGTCTCCTCCATATAGAGGATGATCCTAATATGACCTGATGTGATGTCGTCATGCTGCCGCGATCTCATGTGTGAAATAGGAAAGAAGCGTTGTAGATGAGGGGCATCGAAATGCAGAATTTCATCTCATAAATTTCCGGAAATCAACTGGAACAACACATCGGACAGCACGATGGAGTTTCAATCGACCCCCGCGACCATGTGAGCATTCTATCTAGACAAAGTCTTTCCTGTGCTTCATCTCACATCATCGCCACAGATTATGTTGCATGTGTGGTACCACCATACAGGCCAACCCCTCCAACATGTGTGTCAACTGTTTGAGAGCACAAGTTGACATTACGGATGGTCTGCCCAAGAATCTCACAGTCCAGTTCTGCAAAGGCTGTGATCGGTGAGTATTTCGTCAAGAAAGACGATGCCCATTGATGTTCATGCAGCTATCTGAACCCTCCTACTCAGTGGATTAGCTGTGATCTCGAATCCAAGGAGCTCCTCTCTCTCTGTCTTAAGAGAGTTAAAGGATTGAACAAAGTCAGACTCATTGACGCCGGCTTCATTTGGACAGAGCCCCATTCTCGTCGTATCAAAGTCAAGCTCACCATCCAGAAAGAGGTACGAGGCCTCTCCTCTCCCTTCTAACGGCTCGATCAGGTCTTCCATTCCACCATCCTGCAGCAGACGTTCCAGATCGAGTACGTCGTAGCCGCCCAGCAGTGCGAGGCCTGTCAGAGAAAGGACGCCAAGGACACATGGCAAGCCGTAGTTCAGGCCAGACAGAGAGTCGATCACAAGAGAACTTTCTTCTATCTCGAACAAGTCATCCTCAAGCACAATGCTCATCAGAACACACTCAACATCAAGGAGAAGCCAGACGGTATCGATTTCTTCTTCAGGTGGGGCTCATCCATCCTCCATCGATCATCACATCCATCGATGATGCAATGAGATGACTCACCTGTGATACAGCCACCGTAACCACGCCGCTAAGATGGTCAGTTTCTTACAAGCTGTCGCCCCCCTCCGCTCTTCTCAATCAGAGAAGCTCATCTCTGCCGATCAGAAGAACAACACGGCCAACGTGAAGAGCACCTACATGGTCGAGATCGTGCCCATCTGCAGAGTGAGCCATCCAATTGACCTGGAGAGAGACTGACGGAGGGTAGGATGACATCGTGTGTCTACCCGCGAAGACAGCTCAATCGTTTGGTAACATCATTCCTCTCCTTCTCTGCGTGAAGGTGACATTCATGATCACGATGATGATGACGTCTGACCGACAAAGGTATCTAGCATGATCTATCTGATGGACCCTTTTACCCTTCAAAGTGAGTGACATCCATCGAGATCCTCCATTTCATCATCTCCTCATGCGAACTCGCAACTCACGCAAATTGTAGCTGCCGAACTGCAAGGCCCAGTCTTCTGGCAAAATCCATTCAGAGCTATCGCCTCCAGCAAGCAGATGATCCCCTTCATGGTCTTAGACGTCACCCTCTTGGGCCCTCAGAATGGAAGAGTGAGCCCACACACTCTGATCCATCACACCTTCTGAATCTTTCCTCCAGTACAGTCTCGCCGACGTACAGATCGCCAGATCTTCTGATTTCGGAAAGAACGACAACGTTCTCTACTCTCGCACTCACTTGGGTAACATCCTTCACCCCGGAGACACCGTCTTAGGGTGAGACATGATGATCATCATGCATGATCGCTCATTATCTCCGATCACGACATCATCATCATCTGCATGAAAGAGGCTGACTCTTTCAGTTACGATCTCGGTAACTCCAACTACAACGATGATGACGTGTCAGCCATGAAGGGCAGAACTGTGCCTGAGGTTGTCCTCGTCAGAAAGACCTACCCAGAGAGAAGGAAGAAGAACAGAGTCAGACATTGGAGATTGAACAACATGAACATGGAGTCTGATGACGGCATGAAGCAGGCTGAGATCAACAAGGCACTGATCGATTACAACAAGTTCTTGGAAGAGCTGGAAGAAGATCCAACTCTTAGAGCTAACGTCAACATTTTCAAAGGTGATGAACCATCGTGCCGTCGATGATGGAGATCTGATGATGAACAGCTGATGGAGCGGACGATATCTACAAGAGACACAGACAGGAAGATGAGGAGGAGATGCTGGACGATGACTTCCCAGACATCGGGCTGGATGAGCTCAAGATCACGGACGAGGGATCCGATGACGATGATGATGATGATGAGGCGGAAGGAGAAGACATGGAAGAGGAACAATGAAGAAGTTAGACTCGAACATCTCATTCGTTTCTCATCTGACGATCGTTTGGTACGAAAAGATGGAATATTTATTTCTCCACCACTACAACGAGACACGATTGAGTTCCTGTAGAATCAGTTCTTCAGATGTATGAGAAGAGAAGATGAATGAAAGTGGTGTATTGAAAGACTCTTGTTTCGCCTTACGCCTGAGAACTGAATCGAGTAGACTGCAGAAGAGGCAAAAATGGAATGGCTCACGACGCGGCTGCTTCGATAAGAGCTCCTATTCTATCTATCTCTTGACGGTCGACATCAGACAAGTCCTCGAAACGCACTATGCCACGATACATGGCAAATGAATTGCCCCCCTGCCTCAGCAGCAGGAGATCCCTCCTGGAAACATTCAGAAGAGGCATCATGTGTGAGCTCACTCGGTGAGGACGATAGGAGGCTGAGCGACGGCAGAAGGAGCCATGTTTGGCACCTGTGCTGGACGGACGACATCTACAACGGATGCATTCTCGACGGCCCTGGCTGTCAGAGCAGGTAGATGCAGAGAAGATGCAGTCATTCACACTGCCTCTGTCTTGCGGACGATACTGCCACGGGTGGTGGCAGTTCTGCCTGGCCTCTTGACTATGCCTCAGAGTGACCTCGAATGGTGGCAGTCTATCAGACATGTTTGTTGTTGCTGTTGTCTCTTCTCTCGCGTGTGCTGCTTCGTTATGCAGTGAAAGAATTGTCGATGTAAATCTCAACCTCTTGCGGTTGTTACCGTACGCAGTCGACATCTGTCTGCATGTCACTCTCAGAGCGCATTCTGATGTTGTACAACTGACAAAACAGAGAAGCTGCGCTCATTCCTTACTGCTCTGAGAAGGTGCTTCCCATCGTCTGTTTCAGCGAATTTCCCATACAGACACAGATACAAACAGATCGCGGGCGGCTGAGACAGATCATCTGTAATCTACTGAGGTGAATCGATCGCATCGAAAAGCTTGATTGATGTGAATCTAGTAATGCCATCAAATTTACGGACGCAGGCCAAGTGGTGATGAACGGAAAGATGACCGATGGTGAAACACTCGAAATCTCAGCCAGTGACAGCGGCGTGGGACTCAGCGAAGAATTCAAGCAGAGGATATTCAGTTTATTCCAACAGAGTGATTCCTCCATCACTCGTAAATACGTACGTACCCTACGTCTGACATGACGCTGACGGCTGACAGGGCGGAACAGGGCTGGGTCTGTCCATCTGCAAGAGAACTTGCATCGCAATGGGCGGCGATATCTCGGTGGAATCTATCGAGGGTAGAGGCGCTACGTTTCGCCTCCACGTAAGGGCGAGCCCGTGTGAGACGTCAGAAGAGGGCAATGTTCTGAGAATCATGGTGGAGCAACTGTTGAAAATGAGCCGGAAGAGGATAGCTGTCATCGAGGGACAGAGGAACCAGTCCGACATGCTGAGAACCACCTTGGAGTCCCTGGGAATGATCGTGGAGACGTTCGACGACGACCGTCAGATTATGCCCACGGCACAAGGATGCGATCTCGTCATCGTCGACAGATCGTGCCTGCGAGATGGTGCCCTCACCCTTCGGTCGACATTTCCTAAGCCATCATCATCTTCAGCGGTAATTTTGCTCCCGGAGTAGAAAGGAAGGAAGAGCAGCTCCTTTGGAAACCGTTCAAGAGGAGACAGATCGTCAAGCTGCTCCATCGCAATCTCGTTCCACAGAACCATTCTTCCACACTCAGAGTGGAGAAGAAGGAAGAAGATCTGAACGGCCTCAAAATTCTCGTCGCGGAAGACAACGTGACGAACCAGAAGGTCATCCACAGGATATTGACCAAAATGGGAGTCAGAGACATACGATTTGTGGATGATGGTGAGAAGGCGGCACAGTCTTGCAAGGAAGACAAGTATCACCTCGTCCTCATGTGAGTGAAGAAGAGATGACAAGAGCTGATTGTATCGCAGGGATTGTAACATGCCAGTATGATGACGATGGGAGAGATGAGATCAGATGGACTGATGAGAGCAGGGGGGCATCGATGCGACGTGTGACATCGTGAAGTTGCTGGAAACGGATAGACCTTGTGTCGTTGGATTGACGGCCGATGTATCAGCAGGGAATCGTAGAGATTGTTTGGACGCAGGTGAACGATCGTCCTCACCTTCACCCGAACACGAGCATGACTCGATGGACAGGCATGAGCGACATACTGACGAAGCCTGTGGATCGAGACCACCTGAGAAGGATAGTGATGGACGCTTACCACTCGCTCAGCATTCCAGGTCACATCTGACTGAAATGTAAATATCTGTGTATTCTTCTCTTCTCTACATATCATAGTCAGACACTGAATGATATCCTTTGCACGCTCTTCTGTATTGACTGGCTGCTCCCAACAGAAACTTCGTTGACATAGATGGCGGATTCTGCATGCCCGAAGAAGTTGCTCTTCTTGCGTCGCACTCTTGAAAATCCTCAAAGAGGAAAATTCCAACCTATCATATCGTCTGGTTCTCAAGCGCGAATCCCATCGATCGAGTCTTGACACCACAATTGACACAACAACAAACACAATGCCAGAAGGATCGTAGCGTATTCTCCACCGTCGTACTGCTTCGCATCACACAGACGTGTTCGCCTCCGCAACGCCTCCGATGTAATAGTACAACAGATCACATGACGGTTCGGAGATGCGATGCCTGCTGCGCATGACAGTTAGTTCGAGGATATAGGGAGAGTGATCTGCAGAGATAGAGGTAAGCAGATGTCCGACAGCGAGATGTGAGCAAGCGTCACAGCAACAGCTGTGACAGATCACACGCTCAGTATGCCGCAGCCTGGCGAGCCGTTTTTATTCCATCATCTTCCTCCATCAGATCTGTGTCTTTAACACCTGCACGCTCCATCCATCCCGCAGTATAACGCCTTCTCAGAGCTGTAAGGAATGAGCGCAGCTTCTCTCTCTTATCAGTTGTCCAGACAGCATCACATCTGTAGCTTTAACAAGGGCATGCTCCATCATTCCTTCGGCATAGCACCTTCTCAGAGTACAAAGGAATGCGCTCTGAGCGTGACATGCAGACAGCTGTCGACCGCGTCATCGCACGGTAACAAGCGCAAGAGGCTGAGCTATGCTTCTGCACTTGTTCGCAACATAACAAAGCGGCAACAGTCAAGAGCAGCAACAAGATGTCCGATCGATTTCCACCCATTCGAGGCACAGTGAGACCCCAGGAACCAGTGCTGCCACCTGTGGTAGCATCGCCCACCACGCAGAGACAGTGTAAGCGACTGCATCTTCTCTATTTCTCAACACTACAGCCGCACTACACGCGTTACCTCTACCTCCCGTGACAGTCAGGACCACCCAGAACACACCCGTTGTAGACGTCGTCCACGCAGCACAGGTGCCAAACATGGCTCCTTCTGCCGTCGCTCAGCCTCCTATCATCCTCACCGAGTGAGCACACACATGATGCCTCTTCTAAATGTTGCACAGGTTGGATCTCCTGACTATCAGGCAGGGGGGCAATTTAGTTGCCGTGTATCGTGGCATAGTGCGTTCAGAGGACTTGTCTGATGTCGACCGTCAGCTGATCTGGTAGTCCGTAGATGCAGATCCGTCCGCATCGTTCGTCTCTTCGCTTGAGACATCTCCCTTCACCCTTGTAACTGATCAAAAAACGAGTAGGGCTTCGAAGACCTATGGATGAGATGAACGGAGGTCTCCCTCTGTACTACACGCGTCGCCTCTACCTTCCGTGACAGCCAGGACCACCCAGAACACACCCGTTGTAGACGTCGTCCGTCCAGCACAGGCGCCTAACATGGCTCCTTCTGCCGTCGCTCAGCCTCCTATCATTCTCACCGAGTGATCTCACACATGATGCCTCTTCTGAATGTTGCGCAGGTTGCAATTCCTGGCTATCAGACAAGTGAATAATTTACATGACCTCGGTTTCGGACGAGTTCGTTTAGAGGACCTGTCTGATGGCGACCGTCAAGAGATCAATAGAATAACAGCTCTACGCGCAGCAGCCTCGTCGTGAGCCGTCCATTTTTCTCTTCTGCAGTCTAACTCGACACAGTTCTCAGGCGTAAGGCGAAACAAGGACACGACCACAAGTCTTTCAATAAATCTCTCTTCATACCTCTTCTGAATTGTTCCTCCAATTTGTTTATCGTGCCATCACGCATGGTTTTCTGAAAATCGATGAGATGCAACAGTTCACCACCCCCAGACTGTTGTTATGATGCACGATATCGC
>MDYQ01000280.1:0-54968 GCA_003024175.1 Planoprotostelium fungivorum | reverse complement strand
GGGGATGAGTGTGATGCGATGATGATGTTAAACGTCTCTCACACATCAGTCCGTACGCTACGGTCGTCGTGAGTCCCAAGACGGAGAAGACCATCATTTTTACCACTTGCTGTGATCGGATGAGAAATAGTGTTGTCCCAACATCTCACGTTTAGTCGTGGCTTCGTTGAATCTAACCTCAAGGTTACCTCAAAAAATACAGACACACAGGGGAGAGTGATAGTGGCACATGCAAAGACCGTCCAAACTTTCCAGCTGAGACGACGCACGGGAGGCTCTTCGATGTCCAATTTAGAGAGACTGTTACATCAGTCTGTTGACTGGATCCAGATTGAAACACCTCTTCATGGCAGATCGAATCATCCACAAAGAAGTGACGGCCATGCACAGTAACCATACCAAGCGGGCTTCAAGGAGAATGGTGGTGAAAGCTGATAGGAAGCCGGATCTTTGAACGCCAACCTGGTTCTTATACCCAGAGATTCTGAGACATTCCAAGATAACTCCACTCAAGGTGCTGACGATATGAATTACCGATAGAATGCCCACCATCTGTGACGATATGTTACATCGGATCGATCTTTCTATACTCACCACTCCAGTATATCCCCTTCCAAATCGAAGGCAGTGAAGTAACATGAAACATCCGCCGAGATGTGAGAGGAGCAACACGCTGAGGGCGATCTTGACAAAGACATTCCACTCTGGATCTTTCAATATCCAGCATTCTTTGTCCTCCATCCTATTCGGTCCGCTTCTAATGTCCTCCTACCTCTTCCACCGCACACAGCCTTCTCCCTTATCCCTACTTTGTCCCAATCTCCCCCCTCCTCACGACAATGCCCCTCATTCAACACGAACCACTGCATCTCTTCATATCTCTATTTATTCTTCAAAGGAAAAGCGCCACGCGGCCAGGAGGACGATCGAGAGTGTAGTCGTAGCTCCTCCGTTTTGCGTGGTTGCGTCAGAATGATTCCTGGATTTCCTCCATTTATTGGTTTTTTATTTCACATCCATCAGATCCATCCAACCGTCAAACATGTATAGCCCCGAGGAGCAAGCGAAAAGAGAAGGTAAAGATGAAGCAACATCGAACATTGTAACCCATCTCAGAGGAGCGTCTGGCCCGCACCGTCGCGAATAGGAGTGCATTCAATAAGACTGCCGGTGGTTCTGCCTCGTCGCAACCAGCGCCCGCCCCCGAGACCAAGAAACCAGCTGCCAGAGTGAGTCTGATTTCTATTGGATGTTATTTGCACCGATTGATGGTCTGTGATAGGTTATAGAACAAGAACCGGAAGCCGAAGGGCCTGGTGAGCTCTCTCTCGTGCAATCTCGAATGCTGACGTCACTCAGAGATCAAGCTCTCGGAATGGACTCTGCAACCTGAGGAAGGAAGAGGAAAGACCGTGGAATTAGACATACAACAGGGAATCAAGGACATCATCATCACTCCATTACCATCTTCCTATGAAGAGGAGATTACACTCTTCATTCAGGGTGCAAATGTCAAGTTTGAATGCAAACACAAGGAAATCCATGATGAGGAGGATGGGGTAAGATCACAACATCTTGAGTCAATCTAACACGAACAGCGGATCACGGAGACGATCACGAATGTTCAAGGCCTCACACTGCCATTCCTTCTCAATGATAGGAATCACCAATTGAAGAACAGTTGGAATGGAAAAGGAAAATCCTTTGTGGTGACAAAGCCAGTTGGTTCTGTCTGAATGTGACATCAATAGATTCTATTTCTGTATCATTTGAATTCATATCAATGTTTGCATCGTCACATTGACTGGTATCTCTCACATAAATTCTTCCTTTCAGCATAAACACCATCGTGAGGACATTCTGAGAAGGAAGAATCACCATCCAGATCCTCCGGATTGGGATTCACGATTGGATCAAGTGGGGTAACGAGACGATCACGATGATCACGGTGTTGATCGATCGATGATGATCACGGTGTTGCTCGGTTGATGATGAACACCGTACAGGTGCTTTTGGCGTCACATCCAATGGAGCAGACCCCAAGCTCTTCTTCGAAAATGTCAGCCAAGGCCCAAAACAGTCCCAACTTCATTCTACCCGCCGCATGTTGATTTGTTGTCGGATCGGACAATGCATAGCTCTTCTCCTTCTGTGGATAAGGCTCAATCTCTTCTGTGTGGCTCTTTCTTCTCCTGTGTGATGACCGTCATTTCCTGAATCATCCCTTCACCACACCATTCAGAGAAGACAAAGGAATCATGCATGATCCCCATCACAATAAAATGATTTTTCATCGAGATGATTTTACATTTTTCGGCCGATCTTGACAATTTCATCAACAACGATGGGAGTTGGGTATCTGGATACGTGGTTGAAAAACAATGGATCATGTCTCACAGAAACAGTCGATCTCACTCTGTTGTCGAAAGAAACTGGAGGTGATGTGTATCTCATCTTGTGATTTCTGATGTACGATAACAGAGAGGCCAGTCCTCGTTTTCGATGGGGACGGTTTGATGTATCATCTAATCCATCAAATTCAACACACCCCTGGACAACCAGGCAATTACCTCATGTGATTTATTCTTCTCAACACGTCACAACAATCCTCTTCATTCGAACTTACTCTGAGTGAAGGTTCGCAGAGGCAACAGAAAAGATGATCGGCGATCTGAGAGAGGGAGGAGTTGACATGAGAGTCCTCTTCGATGGAACTGCCGATGAATCCAAGCTACCCACCCAAGTCGCACGAGCTCGGGCCAGAGTGAAGGATATGAGACCGGCCGGTGATCTTTTGGACAGAAATCTACCTCCCATCTACTTGAAGGTAATGTCCTTAAGTGGAGATGTATCCTCTCATCCACTCGATCATGCATAACCATCATGACACGGACACAGGAATACTTCATGCGACTCCTTCGCAAGCACCAAGTGTTCGTCTCCTGTTGTTCGGGCGAGGCCGATGCGGAGGTTATTCCATCCATCATCTTCCATGTTCTCATCCATCGCAGCTGTCTGATTACGTCGTGAGAAACAACTTCCAAGCGGTGGTGGGTAAGGATACCGACTTCATCATCCTTCTGGCCAATTACGTCTCTCTGCCCGACCTGCAGCTGAGAGACGGGCGAGTTGTAGTGCGACAGCACGTCAGAAGCCGTACGGCAGATTATCTGAAGGTTCCTGAAGCGGTGAGATACTATCACGTTGAATGAACAGATGTGAATGTGAAACGAGTCGTTCGATCACATGATGTCATCGCATCACATTGATGTGAACAGTGGTTACCCTTGATGGCCTGTCTGATCGGTAACGATACGACAAAGAGTGGAGCAGATAGAGACAAGACACTGAAGAGTCTGGATGCTGTCATGAACTTGAGAGTGAGAGGAATCAAAGTGATATCATGAGGATTTTCCATTGATGAGATGCAGGCCAAAGGGGATGGATACGTCGACATTGTAGGTGACGTCATACGTTTCTTGAGAGAACAGGCTAAGAATTTTCCCGCCAAAATATATGATTACGATTATTTTCCGGAAGTCTTCGTATCCATCGACGAGCGATTGAAAGGTGAAGGATGAATGTGATAGAGGAGGGAATGAAGAGAAACAGGAAGTGTGAGAGAACTGCTCAAGATCGGCGTGTCTCTCTACTTGGTCAAATATTCAGAGGAGAATTCTCTGACAAACTATCCCCCCTCGATCGGTCAAGCTCTTCGTGGTGAGCTCCCTGTCCTGTCTCTGTGTCTCTTTATCTCATCTTTATTCTTCTAGATGGAAAAATTCCCACTGTGTTGACATCCATCTTATCTCGTCGACTTCTCTTCGATCGCACCCTACCTCTCTGCCAGAATACACGGTGAGAAGAGAGAAAGGTTTCAACAATGTCGACTGAGAGGAGATAGTGGACCCACACCTTCTATGATGCTGGAGACACTGAGGAGGAGACTGTACAACGTCGCCCTCGGAGACGGAGTATTGACGGAAGTGACACAACGTCGACAACAGTACAAACAATCGAATCTCACGTTGAAGAGGTGTCGACGTTTCATTCCCTTCGGTCTACACTCGTCTGACCCATCACAGAGAGGGTGACATCAAGACGCTGAATGAATTGAACGGAGAAGACATTTCGATTCGACAGGGACAGTTCCTCTCTCTGTTAGACATGGAAGGAGAGACACTGAGAGGACCCACCCTCCTCTTCTGTGCCGCAATGCGTCAGATCCTCATACCCCAACAAGTCGTGGCGGGTGGGACATCATCATCATCATCATCATCATCATCATCATCCGACATCACTCAGCATCGACGCGTCCCCTGGGTAGGATTCACACCGAGATGTTGTGTCTCCTCCACCTCATCCGCTCTTCTCAATGCTCGTCTCCACTTCATCACCAAGAGGGAAAGGTCGACCTGTCTTCCATTCGCATCGAACTCTCTTCCCTCTTACAATATTCCATCGTAACGGTGGACCTTCTGTCTTACCTTCACTTGTGTCGCTCTCTCGTAGAAGGTGAGTCAGCAGAGTGGAGGAAGAAACTGAGAGGGAAGCAGATGTAGAGGGAGAACTCACCGACATGACCCTCTTCTTCGATGCGAGGGACTACAACTCTCTCTTCACGGCTTATGCTGGTCCACAAGCCTACAGAAAGCCCAGGAGAGAAAAGCTGGACTCTCTCTATGGTGAAGAGGTACTATATCGTTGCAGAATAAGGGATAACGTCTTGCAGGCAGGTGGGGTGGAGGAGAAGATGATGGAATTGGAGGAGAGCATCACGAGGGGGTTGGGAGATGTCTTTCGAGAGGAGACGAAGGAGAAGCCAAAGAAGAAGGTGGAGAAGGTGGTCGAAGTGAAGAAACCAGCGGGAGGGATGAACTACTGGGATGCATTAGGCGACATGGAATAGATGATCGTCTCGTGATCAATCGAGTTGCTGTCATTTGAACGGTTGTACCCTTTCATCAAGTTTGTTCGAAATACAAGTGATGATGGTCGTCTCTGGCCCTTCTCCTGGCTTACTCGAAGAATGGAGATCGTTAGTGGGGGTTCGAGTTGATTGCTGTGTTACCGTACCTTCTCTCCAAAACAAAGAAATGAATGACGAGTGGATTACTCTTACACAATGGTTTATGTACCCGAACAAGTTTAGAAGCACTTTCTGTGGACGATGGAAGGTCCAGACTCGTCGTACTCCTCCTTGGAGATCCACATCTGCTGGAAGGTGGACAGAGAGGCAAGGATAGATCCTCCGATCCAGACAGAGTACTTTCTCTCGGGGGGAGCGATGATCTTGATCTTCATGGTAGAGGGGGCGAGGGCAGTCAGCTCCTTCTGCATTCTGTCGGCAATACCGGGGAACATGGTGGTTCCTCCAGAGAGGACGACGTTTCCGTACAGGTCCTTTCTGATGTCGACATCACACTTCATGATGGAGTTGTAGGTGGTCTCGTGGACTCCGGCAGCCTCCATACCCAGGAATGAGGGCTGGAAGAGAGCCTCGGGTCCTCTGAATCTCTCGTTTCCGATGGTGATGACTTGTCCGTCGGGCAGCTCGTACGACTTCTCCAGGGCGGAGGAAGAGGCGGCGGTCTGCATCTCCTGCTCAAAGTCGAGGGCGACGTAGGCGAGCTTCTCCTTGATGTCTCTGACGATTTCACGCTCGGCGGTGGTGGTGAAAGAGTATCCTCTCTCGGTGAGGATCTTCATCAGGTAGTCGGTCAAGTCACGTCCGGCCAGATCGAGACGGAGGATGGCGTGGGGAAGAGCGTAACCCTCGTAGATGGGCACAGTGTGGGTAACTCCATCTCCAGAGTCCATGACGATACCGGTGGTACGTCCGGAAGCGTACAGGGACAGAACGGCCTGGATGGCAACGTACATGGCGGGGGTGTTGAAGGTCTCGAACATGATCTGGGTCATCTTCTCTCTGTTGGCCTTGGGGTTCAGAGGTGCCTCAGTCAGGAGGACGGGGTGCTCCTCCGGGGCGACTCTCAGCTCGTTGTAGAAGGTGTGGTGCCAGATCTTCTCCATGTCGTCCCAGTTGGTCACGATTCCGTGCTCGATGGGGTACTTCAGGGTCAGGATACCTCTCTTGGACTGCGCCTCGTCTCCGACGTAAGAGTCCTTCTGTCCCATACCGACCATCACTCCAGTGTGTCTGGGGCGACCGACGATGGAAGGGAAGACGGCTCTTGGGGCATCATCTCCGGCAAATCCGGCCTTGCACATACCTGTTCACTCCGTAAGCTTCTCTTTCTCTCTTATCCTCTATAGGTCATCTCCATCGAAGAAGAGACACAACATGGAAGAGTGTGATGAACGAAGAAGGGACAGAGGAAGAAGAGAGAAGAGAGGACTCACCGGATCCGTTATCAACAACGAGGGCTTGGACGTCGTCAGACATTGCTTTGGTTTAGAGGTTGGGAAGAAGAGGCTGTTGAAGTCTGCTCGACCGAATTTATGTTTCCTCCTCCCCCAGGATTCGCCTAGAAAAGCGAGTCATCGGGTCGACCTGTGATCACGTGACCTCTCGGAAGCCTCTGCCGACGTCAGAAGTTTGTAAATTCGAATTTCTGGGAGGAGCTTCAGGTTCTTTAGAAGCGACAGGTGATAGGAATTAGATATCAAAACTAGCGACTCTTGTCGTACGAGGTCGCACGAGAGCGATAGGCCCATCTTCTATAGGCATCGAATTGTTGGAAGGAGTTTGCGTGTGTCGGGGACGATGGACCTAATGTGATGGAGGGAACGAGAGATCATCATGTGAATGGGGTGGGTGTTGATTCACCTCAACGGATCACCTACACCTACTGAACCGATAGACGACATACTCGTCAACCATCATAGACAAACATCTGGATCCATCTCTGATCTGGGCCACATTCTTCTGTCAGTATAGAGCCTCTCTTTCACATCCATCTAGGTGATCAAGAACCTCACGTGGAGAAGAAAGACACATCTCTTCGTTCATCGATCCATAAATATATTTACACATACGGTGTCTCCTCGATCGAAGAGATGATGTCCTGCCTCTGAAACGGCTTCGTGATGTAATTGTTCATCCCACAGTGGATCGCCTGGAGAGAATACGTGTCTCTGGCGTTGGCAGACACGCCGATGATCTTGACGGGTCTCGCGATGGCCACGCTCTGTTCAAAGTCTCTGATGGCCTTTGTGGATATCAATCCGTTCATGATGGGCATCTGATGTCCATCAGGTCGCATGCGATGGATGTGAACGTCACCTCCATGTCCATGAAGACGGTCATATACTGTTTCCTCTCCTTCTCGTAAAAGTTGACCACCTGCGATGAGATGAGATGACGCGCCTCTCCACGTTCATCACCATGTCTAACGCTTCTTTGCCGTTGGATGCCACTTCTACCATGTATCCCTCCATCTCCAATATCTTCTTCATCAGCTTCTGGTTGATGTTGTTGTCCTCCACCACTAGAATCTTTCCTCCTCTCTTTGTTCTCTTGTGCAGCTCACTGTCTCTGGCGTTCGTACCCGACTGCATCACGTCAGCGTGCGTACGAGACGTAACTACGGGGGGACACATGCGTAATGTACGTACCAGTTCGTCGACGCAATCGATCTTTCTCTTCCTCCAGTTGATGGCAGCCTCTTTGGTCGATTTACCACACAAGACGTGAAAGATGAAAGAAGAACCAACTGCGAGGCGTTAGATGTGATCACGTGACACAGAAGGTACCTCCATAATCGCTCTCGACTCTGATATCACCCCCCATGGTATGGGCGATCTCTTGAGATATCTTAAGTCCCAGACCTGAGCCACCGTACATACTGTACGTCGTCTCGTTGGCTTGCGAGAAAGGTTTGAAGAGTCGTCCGATCTGCGGGCGACGCGTGAGTGGGAAATTGGACGACTCCTCACCTCTTGTTCAGTCAGGCCGATTCCGGTGTCTTTCACGCAAAAGTGTACGGCCACCTGCGAGATTTCAGCGACAAATCAACGAAATTTCACGTAGATCTCACTTGATCGGTACCTCTGTCTTCCAATTTCATCGATATAGTCACTCCTCCTTGGTGCGTAAATTTGAGACAATTGGACAGTAGATTGATCAATATCTGAAATTTCGTCGGGATTTCGAGTCACGTGACTTGTCACCTGCGATATACGATGGCTGTCACCGGTGACGACACAATTCTGATCTTCTTCTGGTATGTCCAATTGAATGAATATATCCTTCTCCATCGCCTTCGATTTGTACATCGTCACCACCTCATCACATCAATGATATGCATCGACGATGTAATATGAGATACATCGACGATGTGATGGATGTGATGAGATGTATCGACGATGTCTCACCTTGTTGAGTACTTCTCGGAGGTCGAATGTCTGCTTGTCTAACGTCATCTGTTGCTGTTGTTTGTCCAGCATGGACACCGTCAGAACCGAATCGACGATTTCCTTCAGATGATCCGCAGACACAGATATACTGTTGGTCATCTACATCTCTCAGTCGACGTCCCAAATGAAACGAAATAAAATGAAATAAAACATCCTCACCTCTTTGATCTCTTCGATATCGCTCTCCAACTTCTGGATGACTTCGGGTGTGGGATTTTTCAAAGACGAAGCGTCGATGGAACCGACGACAATGTTGAGGATATTTTTCGAGCCAAATATTCCATTGAGAGGATTTCTCAACTCGTGACACAAGACATCGATAAACTGAGAGAGGTGAGCCGCATGTATGAAGACGTAACATCACCTCTTCCAATCTCTTTCTCACGGTGACTAATTCACCAGCGATCTCTCTCTGTTTCCTCTCCGATTCCAACAGTTGGGAGAATTTCGCGTTTTCGAGTTGAACGACCATCTGTGTTCCCACCACACTCACGATGCGAGCCTTCTTATCGTTGAAGGCCTCACCCACCTGGTACGTGTCAACATCATGTCAATATCATGTCAATATCATGTCAATATCATGTCAATGTCATGTCAATATCATGTCAATATCATGTCAATATCATGTCAATGTCAAATTGAATGATTCTTCACCAGATCATTCTCTAGATAGACTACACCCTTCAACTCTGCATTGCAAATGACTGGCACACAGAGTACAGACCGACTGGCTCCGGGCGATTTTCGACCTGAAATTTCGCGTGTTGGTACGTATCTCGTACGTACCGACCCACCCGTCACGGGGTTCGACAGGACCATCTGTTTCGTCCTGGCCACGTAATTGATGATGTCCCTCGGAAAATTCTCGCTCGATTCCAACGCGACCGCACGGATCGTATTGACCTGGCCTTTTCCTGAGCCGTGTGCGTCGATGTCTGTTGCGCCCAATTGCGTCTTGTCCGTGTCTCCCTCTGCCACCACCATCAATTCCCCGGAGCTCTGTACGAGGACGAAATATCCCCTCTGTGCTCCCGAATTCTCGATGATAATTCGCATCATCGTGTCAACGAGATGATCGAGGCTGGACTCGCTCGTGACGACTTGTGTCAACTTCATGACCACTTGTGCGTCTAAATCGGGCGAGTCCTCTGCAGCTTCCATGGCTACGAGACGTCAGCCACGTCATCCCATCGAGAAATCATCGATGGGATCACCGCTGTCACTGGCGCTCGAATGTTCTGATGTCGCATCACTCGATTTCCGTAAGTAAGGTCGAAATATGCGACGGGTCTGTTTCGCTTTGAAGATGGAACCCCAACACGAGTAGAGATAATTGGCTTGTCTGCAGTACTGCTGGGCGTTGAGAGGTAAATCTTGAGCGTGCCACAGTCTGCCCAGGACCTTGAACGTCAGATCCAGAGACAACGAATCGTTTCACCTCGCTGGCGAATGCCTCCCACTGGATCAATTGTGCGATCGCCGCAGCGTTACGTGCCTTCTCCATCTGTGTGGCGTGGGACATCAAGTTACCCTCTGCCCTGTGGGATGTCAACGAAATCTCGCTTGGATGTCTCACAGTGATCGGAAAGCCCCGATCATGATCATCTTTACGCCGACGTTGCTGCTGCCGCTGGAGGCGATGTCGGTCAGCTGTGACGTCAAGATCTGTATGTGTTCGTCGTAGATCTGAACGTGTCAGGGGAAAATCGAGCAAATTTCGCACAGATTTCTTCGATGCGTGTCCGGCTGAAATGGCCTCCGGAGTCTCCAGATACTTTTCCGCGAAAGATCGATAGTACAGTACGATCTGCCGTATGTCATCGAAATTTCATCCGATTTTCTCTCACGATTTGAAATTTCACTTCGACGGCCAACCAGTGTCCCGTGGTGACATCAGGATGGTTCAACACGAAGTCGATCGTTTCGTAGATCTCTCCCCATTCACTGCTCATCTCCCAGAACAACTGTTTAGCTCTCAGATATGTCGACCATAATGATGTCGACAAATACGATCCATGAGATGTCTTCACCTGTTGTAGACGGCCGTAACCTGCCAGATCGGCATTGACGGAATCGCTATTCTTCTTGTATTCTTCCGGTGTGAATTCTTCCTTCTCCAAATGCCACAGGAGAGCCATCGATGCACCTGATGTCGTCCATCAGCATCAAAAAGATCCGATGAACATCAGAACCATCGATCGATCACGTGGTGGAGGACTCACCCAACAAGAATTGATGCACGAACGCACTCGTCTTGTTCAGATAAGCTTTCGCTCGCATGTAAACTTGGTACACCTGATTCACGTCAGAATATTTCGACCTCCACGGCGGATCGTCACATCGTTCAAGAGGGTCCCCCCGTGGTACCTGTGAGATACCATGTGATGACACGAATAACAAGCCAAGGCCACTTGACCTTGATCTAGCGCAGATTCGAACGATACGTCGATCGTGTTGTACGCTTCAGAGAGGGGCATGACGAAATTGGATGGCCCCACGCCGTGTGAGTGATAGATCCTCGATTTGAGTAGCTCGTTGGGTTTCCTTCGGTAAGTCAGATTTCATCGAAATTCCCGCGAAATCTCACAGCTCGAGTACGTCGCAGCCCAGTCGGCCGAATTGGTAGGCGAGGGTGTGATCGTCGCAGGAGAATCCGAAATGTGCGAATGCGGCGGAGGACCAATCGCTTAGACCATTCTCCATGGTCATGTTGGTCATCATGGCACACACCAACTGAATTTTCGATGAGATTTCGATCAAGAGTACGAGATTCACCTTGAACAATTTCGATTTTCCCAGACAGAAGATGGGAGCCCACAGTCCAACGATAAGACAGAGACAGAGACGAGATATCTCGTCTTCGTTCTAATGAAAATGAGTGCGATGTCTCTCGTGATAGATTACCTCAGGTAGATTGATGAGGGAAGACACTTCTCTTCCATTCAAATTCTTCTTCAATTTCTCTAATTCCCTGTAGATGATTCAGAACGTTTCATCTACAACGATGTAGATGCTCACTTTTGCAGCATGGGTTCGATGAGAGAATCGGCCGATGTCCATTGGGGCAGGTCCAGGCCACATAAATTGAGACACTCTTTCGTACTGTCATACACGTCTCCATACCTGATGACGTCACTCATCGTGATCACGTGATGCTTCACCTCTGTTGAATCTCGTATTGTGTGATCATGATGAGATAGATCGCAATCTTGTCCTCCAATTGATTCACGTTATTCAATATCTCCGTGTACATCTTCTCGGCTGTATCATAGTCTCCTGTTATGCGTCAGGAGGTCACGTGATCGAAATCGATACACGATCGATTGTACCTTTCAGATAACACGCTTCGACTCTACACTTGTGTAGATCCAGAGTCAGGCGATAGTGAATTTTCCACGAGTTCTCCGGTAATATAGAGATACCCGCGTCGGCGAAATCAAAAGAGGGTTGAAAGGCAGAAGACTTCTTACCGTGTTCAGCTCCACGTAAGAAGACTCCAGCTCCACGAATGATCTACAACAGGTCAATCGTGCGAACGCACCACACTTTACCTCTTTCTGATCTTTCAACAGATCTCTGGCGATGAGCAGGTGAGATGCAATCTGGAAGATCTGCGAATCTAATCTGGAGGAGGTCACTGATGAAGGGTGAGATAGAGTCTCTCACTTGTCTTGTTCGGTGTGTTCCATTAGGATCTGAGCGATCGTGAGGTGAGTCGATTCCATCTCTTCTCGATTCATCAATTCGTGTGCCGCCTGTTGGACTCGATCGTGGAGAAACTGACACTGCACTTCCTCCACATCTGAACTCAACATCTGTCCCACGTCAGTCATCTCATCGAATGATAGATCCAAACAGATCTCAAACAGATCTCAAACAGATCTCACCTCGCTGGATCGAATGATCACTTCGTCTTCGCCGAATAATAAGATGAGATCGTCAACGAGAGCAGGCCAGATCTTCTGAACGGTCTCCCTCGTCTCTTGCTTGGCTAACAGAGCCAACATCTTGATGTCGAAGACGTTTCCGATGGCGGCAGCCAGGGACAAGAGCTATCGACATCGATCAATCGACGATGTGAACGTGACATCGACGATTGGATGTGACATCGTCGATTTCGCTCACCCTCTGCACCTCCGGCTCCAAATCTTTCAGTCGACACGTCGTCAGCTCTACGACATTCTCAGAGATGTCCACTCCTGCGATAGCCCTCTCGTTCCAACTCCACCTCCCAGCGTAGGCATCGAAGATGATCTTTCCGTCCCTGTCTATCATTCAGATGTCCATCTTCAGGAGTGACTCACCGGTGCAGATTGGTCAAGAGCATGTTGACGAAGAAGGGGTTGCCCCTCGATTTTGCGAATGCGAGTGCGGAGAGGCCCTCGCTGACGGAGGGTGTACAGCAGAGAGCATCTGTGATCATCTGGTGGACGTGCTCTTTCTCCAGGGGTCCCAAAACGATCTCCTCGGCGGGAAAAGACTCTTCCAATTTCTTCTTGTAGTTGGACAGCATGTGAGACTCATCCACCTGATTTCGTCACGTGACCACGAAATTTCATCGAGATCTCACTTCGTTGTCACGATAAGCACCGATGACGAGGATGTGACTGACGGTCGTGTCCAATAGGACGGCCTCCAAGAGTGACAGAGAGGGTAAGTCCACCCATTGTAGATCGTCTAAGAAGATGACCAGTGGATGTTCTGCCTGGGCGAACACCTTGATGAATTGTATGAAGACGTGCTTGAGGCGAATCTGTCGTTGAGATGAGAAGGATTCCATTGGAATTCAAGTCACCTGCGTCTCGGTCGGGGCTAACTCGGGTAGAGCGGGGGGAGGTCCCAATATGTGTTCTAATTCGGGCACGAGATTGCAGATGACTGCACCTGCAAGTATCTCAACTACAATCCTGTAGATGGAGGGAAATGATCACCTTTTCCACCCAAGCTGTAGTTCAACCTTTCTTTCCAGTACTCCAACTGTGTGTCGGAACCACTGAGTAGCTCTCTCACAAATTGTCTAAAAGAGATTAAATGTGTGAGGCGTATTTTAATCACCGAAAGGCTTGCACCAAAGAACTGTACGGGACTCCCCTCGTAAACTGATCCACCTGCATCACTCAGCATCGTTGTAGATCGTCTCAACCATTCGAGACGTCTCTTTGTAGTCTCACCTTGCCCGACAGCAGCAGACCTCTATCGCGAACGAGAGGCTTCTTCAACTCCTCAATCAACGCTGTCTTTCCCATTCCACTGAAACCCGATATCCACACAAGTCCTCGTTGTAGAGAGCCAGACGATACACGATCGAATAAGTCCAACAGTCTGTTGGTCTGGAAGGGTGAGCCACAGACATGTCACTCGCTTCACCTCTTTTTCTCTCCCATACAATCTCTTAGAAATGCGAAATTCGCTTCGCGCGTCTCTGCTGCCTGCTACAAAGGAATTGTCCTGCGAAGTTCAATACAGAAGAAAAATAAAATAAAATCACGAGAGAGGATCACCTCTAAATGGTCTCTACAGTGTTGTAGATCGTGGACGATGCCAAAGATGCTCTGGTAGCGATCGTCGACTGATTTGGCCAGCAGCTTGCTGATGAGCCGTGATAAATGCACTGGAATCTCGCTGGATACCTCGTGAAGTTCAGGAGCCACCTGATCGTGATGAGAGACGTTCCACATTTCATCTCACCTTGGCGATGTGACAGTAGATGATCCTGGAAGGGTCTGTCTCTATGTACGGCGTGTGACCCACCAGCATCCAGTAGAAGATGATCTGATGGATCGTCACGATTCCATCATCGATGTGATGCACTCACTCCCAAAGAGTAGAAATCGCTGCGGAAATCAACTTCTCTCAATAGCCTTCCAGTCCTCTCTGTATCTATTCAGTCTGACACATCAACTGATGGTTGCATTCACCTGGTGATATGTAATGCAGCTCGGTTTCTGCACTCAGTTGGACCTTATTTTGTCTCTTCAGAGTGAAGGCAGAGGAAAAACTGATGAGCTGCACGTCTAACTGAGGATTGACCAAGATGTGGCTGGGACAGAGGGCGGAATGTGTCACCCCAAGTGAATGGACTTCCCCCACGGCATGTGTGATGTTCAAGGCCAGCTGATAGAAGGCGGAAAATCCGTCGTTCGTGAATCTTTTGCGATCCTGATGTTTGTGAGAAGGATCAAAATGATTGATTGAGTGAACGATCACAGAATGAATTTTAGCAATTGAGAGGTTTACCTCTTGAGCGATGGACTCCAGAGACTCTGGATGCCCAGCATCCATCACAACTGCATGCCCGCACATTAACTTGTGCATTCCGTGGTAGTTCACAACATTTTTACACTTCCCCTTGTTCAAGATGTTGCCAATCTCTACCTGTCGATCGATTAGCTTGGACCGATATGAAAATGGATACCTCTCTTCTAAACCTCTTTCTCTGAGTATGTGTGGGTAGATCCTTCGTCGACGCTTTAATGACGAGTGACTGTGGCTGACCGATTTCATATACAGTGGTGGCCAGACCGCGATGCAAGATGTTGGCTTTCTTCAAATTGATCAGAGAGAATCCCCCATCGAGAGAAGGAACCCTCTCAGGATGCAGCTCTCCTCCCATCAAGACCAAGATGTCAACTCTGATGAGCGTTATCCGATATTTACTCCTGTTGCCGAGTAACGTTATATTATTACGCGAATCAAATTAGAACTTGTCAGTCGATGCGGCCGCGTTTGCCACTCCACTCTGTCGTTCGTTTTGATAAAAGTGGTGCAGCGATTCAACCTCTAAACGATTCTAGTCTGTATCTCAGTCCAAAATCTCCTTCTCAACAGATTGAGCGTGTGGTCGTCAACGACAACTGTCAGTCGCACCGAAATAAAGACGAAATTCCGGTAAGATCTTCTATCGATTCAGCATAAGAGCCAGCATCCTCTCGAATGGAGAGGCCTTATACTGGTACGTCCAAATGTTGTTCTCTGCCGTGAACTGTCCATAGAAGCGTATCCGGAGGTAAGAGAAGATGAAGGTGAGCAGAAGGGAGACGACCATGCCTGAGATGGAGATGAGGGGGTGTTATTCGATGTAGAACGTCACCTGTCGCCACGGCGGGAATCTTACTGTCGTTGAGATGGACGAGATGCAGTAGAGGTACCACGAGCCACGATGTCATGCTGATTGCCATGATGGAGTTGTATCCCATCAACATGACCAACTAGCTCATTCAGCGATGTCGGTGATGATGATCGGTCTCACTTGATAGACAAACTTGCATGGATATCGCAATAGGCTGTCCTTGATGGAAAACACGGACAAGATGATGAGAAGGAAGAAGAAGAGGAAAGTCAGAATGGCAAAACCAGACGAGAAGAAGAGATAAGACAGACTGACCGGCTGTGCCGACAGACCTTCAGGCCCTCCGTCGCTCACTGTGGCGGTCAGTCCGACGTACCGTACGTCGGCCACGCCGTGCGAATCACCTCGCATGGGAACCAACACCCAGCCCAGAATCATGTGGTACAGACCCCAATAGATCGTCTTCTTAAACACAGACAGCGACTCTCCCGATCTGACTTCGATGTATCTCAGGAACTGTCTTAAGAAGAGAGCCATCGTTGCGATGAGGATACCTGATCGTGTCATGAGTGATCTCATGTTCTCACCTTCTAAACTCACCGACGATGAGAGTGTTCTTTGCGGACAAGAAGTAAGGTGACATACCAGTGGTCGTTACGGTGATGGTAACGAGGAGGCAAGTTGCGATACCGACGTAGCTCATACGAAATGTAGAATAAGCCTCGATGGGGGGTACCGCGGCGGTCTACAACGCGTCAATTTACGTCTTCGGTCGGGCCCACCTTGATGATGTCGATGTTTTCGAGGAAAAAATCGCCGACGACTGTGGCGGGAATTGCTACAACGAGCCATTGAAGGTGACGCATCGGGAAGAGGTGGGGGATTGGGACTTGCTCCCAGGCCCAAAAAGTCCAATAGTCTGCGGCCTGCCCGTGTCATCGAAATTTCGGTGGAATCTCTCACCGGCGCGGCGAGATTCATCGCAACGACGAATCCTACGGGGACGATGCGGTAGATGACGTTGTCACGTGACACGATGAGCCACAGGGAGATGAAGCTATAATTGGCAGCTAAGATGGCGAGGACTTCGTCACAGTGTTCCAATCGAAAGAACTGCGGCTGATGCCATCGCGATGCGAAGATGGTGATCGCGATGATGCAGATGATGAAGATGACTCTCAGGACGACGATGAACCGAGATTCGGTGAAGGGTGTTCTGATCACGTGAGTTTTCGTGGAGATTTCGTGATCACCTGTGGAAGACGAAGTAAGAGCAGGCAGCGGTGATGACTGCGAATAGTGGTAGGAGGAAAGAATAGTCGGTGGAGGTTTCCGCGAGATTCTTGAAATTTCCCACGAAAAGTGCGAGAAAAATCAGGCCGAACCAAGTCTGGTGGAAGATCAGCATCGCGTGATCGCATTCGCAGGGATGAGTTCATGCATGGTACAGACTCACTCTAGAGATCTCGCTGACATAGTCGATGAGGCCAGGTTTCTTACGTAGAGTAGAGGAGATGGAGATTCCCAGACAGAAGAGCATGAGGGGTAAGACGAGATCGTAAAAGTTGATGCCCACACGATTTTTTCTGTCGATGGATGTCAATCGAAATGTGAGATGGATGATGATCACCGATCGAGTTGAGCGGGGTAGAAGTAACCTCCGTATTCCTTGTCTATGAATGGTCGAATGAGAGTGAATAATACGATGAAGAAGGTGGCGAAACCATTGAGAAATTCGACGACAACGACGTGAATAGCCTCGTTCAGATGCTCGTCTTTGCAAGCGTAGCCTGTCACGATGATTATCATTCTTGCGAGATCGCGAATGGGACAGATCTGATAGACAATGGCAACGTGAAGAGGTCAAATCGTAGGTGACGATTCACCTGAATATTGTGCGAGGAGAAACGACAGAGATGGACGGAGCTCTTCATCTTCCATTAGTGTGGGCAACAGAGGTGTGGATGATATGAGAGAGGGTACGTTGGATGTCGAGGGTGATTTCGCTGCCAGTAATGGCTCCCTCTGATCACGATCTTCGTCCATACTGAGAGCCAGGATGGATGAATATTGTCTCTTGGATGTAGTAGGTGAAAACTCTGATGATTTCAATAGTTTCTCGCTCATGTATCTCCTGATGATGCTCGCCCGTGTGGCGATCTAAGGGTGTGAGTTTCTCGAAAATTCTGACGGACCGAATGTTTGCGCTTTCTATTCGCACTCAATCTCAATCACAGACGTCACCAAGTCATCACAGCGAAGTATCATCACAAGAGAACTTGTCTATCTATTACCATTGTCGAATCGGTGTGCAGTCCTCGAAGGTAGGAAACTTTGGAAAGATTTTTCCACCGCCGAGAATGCTGAACTTGACCTTCTCCCCTCCATACTGCCTCAACTCCCTCTCAAATTGAGCGATCGTTTCAGCGGTAGGTCTACCGTTTGACTGGACCAATAGATCTCCCAATTTGGCGGCATCGATGAAAGCCGTCGTGGCTCCAGAGCCTCCCGTCGGCAGCATGGTGTGCGCGGCGTCGCCGATGAAGGTGATGTGAGGGTCGGATTCCCACTCTGGGATGACTGGATGAGCTGTGTGCATGCGAATGACGGCAGTCTGGCTCTTATCTTGAAGCTCTAAGACGGACCGGAGTGAAGGGTGCCAGTGGTGAGTGAGCTGGAGGGCGATGTCCGAAACGTGCTCTGGAGACAGGTCGAAGAGCTGACTGTCCGAGATATCGATCATCTTTGTGTTGGCCACGAGAGCCCAGTAGACGTAATCATCTGCATGATGCATGCGTGCATCGATGGAGTGGGGATCTTGTTGAAAGAGAACTGGGTCGGCGAGGAGGTAGAGACTGATTTCGTCCTGACGAATGAAGGCAGTCTTGCTCATGGCTTCCGAGTTGTATTTCTCTCTCAGTTCCTCGGTCAAGGGAGACTTTCCGTAGAAGCATCTCAGGTGGGTGTCGTAGAGGCAGTGTTCGGGTAAGTAATGTCTTCTGACGGCAGAATTGGCCCCGTCGGCGGCGATCATGATGCTGCTGGTGTGATATGTGCCGTCTGAAAAGTGAGCGGTCATGCCTTGTTCCGCCTTCTCACAGCGGACGAACTTCTTTCCGTACTCGATGTAATCTTCCAGTCCGAACGTGAGTAGAGTGCGTAAGACCGTACGATCGGCCATGTAAGCCGGTCCAGATCTCACAGGTGGAGCTGCTGCTCCAGCGTTGGGTGATGGAGCTGTAACTCCTTTGTACGCCGGACGAGTCGGCATGGATTGCTCGATGGTGGATGCGTCTAGAGCGTTGAAGCCACCGAAGCCCTTCGATCGTCCCAGGGCCGTCTTCTCGAATAGCTCCCACATGTGATCGGGTAGACACTTTCGAATGGCGTCAGCAGCCTCCAGAGGTACACTGATACGATAGCCTTGGGCTCTCCAGTCGGCCTTTAAGTCTCTCTCAAAGATGCGACAGGGGATGGAGGCCTTCTTCAGGTGTTGGGCGAGGCAGAGACCGCCCAGGCCGGCTCCGATGATGATAACGCAAGGCTGCATGATGAAGTGGTTGGTAATTGCTGTGGTTGTGTAGTGTGTCGTGTTCGTATTCCATCGTGTGCTGTGCTCCTCGGGCCTCGGGATCGGCCGAACCGGAACTACAACGCGCTCATATTTGCCGTAATTACAATTAATATTGATAAATGGATCTGACGAACAGAGGTTAATTGAATCGTGGTATAAAAGAATAGCTGATAGCAGGAAAATCACACCGCCACAACTGAAATAAAAAGAGGATCACAAAAGCCCTAGGTCGATCTTTCATCTCACATTGTGAAATCTCTCAATTAGATTGCACTGTGTCTATGAAGCTTCAGTCACGTGCACTACAACTCTGTTTCTGAAGCGAGATATCGATTCACCAAAAACAGCGAAAAATTCCGCATTGACCACATTTTTCTCTCCGGCAGACACGTGAGCACAATCAACCAACACGTTTCGACACCGATAGAGGTGCCTCTTGCTATCAAACCCTCTCCTGAACGTTTCATTCATTTCACTCAATGGAGGCATACGAGAACTGCGATATCTGTCTGAATCCCGTACGATTCTACAGTCTTGGTCCTTGCAATCACAGAGATCAGTGCACAGAATGCTACCTGAGAAGAAAGACCCTCTACAACCAAATCGACTGCCCAGTATGCAGGTGATGTGATCGACGACTCTCGGCAGTGTATTAAATCTAGAGTTCAGACAACCCATAGAACAAGCCATCTTCACGAATGATAAGGAGAAGAGATATCAAGATTTCGATCTCACTGATTGGTTTCACGATGTCGAGAAAGGAATGTACATGGATGTGGAGTCAGGAACAGACTACAGAACCTTTTCGAGGTTATGGAAGGTCAAATGCCCGTATTGTGATTCAGAAGACTTCGACGGTGTTGACTCACTGAAGAAACACACGAAAGCGACCCACAGACTCGAATTCTGGTGATTCAAGATGACCTCCTTCATCATCCAACTGAATGCAAATCAGTGAGGTCTGTCTGGCCGATCGTAAAGTCTATCTCCAAGAACAGAAATTATACAGCGCCCGCGATCTCAAGACCCACCTCAAGACCGGAGATCGAGACACTCTCGTCGTCCACGCCTTCTGTCAATTCTGCGACAAATACTTTTTCGACCAAGACAAACTGTACGAGCACCTCTATCGCGATCATGAGACGTGTTTCGTCTGCACGAAGAAGGGAAAACAATTTCAATATTATCGGGACTACAACGACCTGGAGAATCACTTTCGAAGAGATCATCATCTTTGTGAGCACCCGGAGTGCAGACAAAAGAGGTTCATCGTCTTCCCTGACGCCGGTGCCCTCAAAATCCACGAGGTGATGGGACTGGCAGGTTGTAGATTGACGTCGTCAGGTCAATGTACATATACCGAAGAGTCAACGCAGGAAGAGTGACGCGAAATTGAGCCTCGAATACACACACGGGAACCACAGGGAAGAATACGAGGCTGTACCGGTACGTAACTTTACGAGATTTCTATGAAATTTCTGAGAACGTACAGCAAGCCAGGCCTAAGCCGGAAGATTTCCCGACTTTGAGTCAAGAGGCCGCCACGGAAGGTACGACACCTCCTTCATCTACAACGATCCCAGCCGCCTCTACGCCAGCCAACAAACCCTCCATGAACTATTCCCGAGTCGCTGCATCGGTGAGTGACACGTTACGTACAGGTACGTACGGCCGTGTTAACCGCATCAGATCATCGATGATTTTCCCGCCCTGGGTGACATGTCACTGAGCGGAACTTCACCCGGAAATTCCAGTGAGAATTCATTACATAGTCGACATTTCTTCTGACGTCGACAAAGCCGGTGGTGGATGGGCCTACCGCCCTGCGATCACCCCTGATCGACCGGCACCCGCTCCCAGCGTAGCGAAATCGACGAAAACTGACGGAAAACCCAAATCGGTACCGGTGAACACGGCCCAAGATTTTCCCTCCCTGGGAGGCAGCAGCGCCAAGTCTTTCAATTCCAAGTGGGGAAAAGAAGAGGTGACGCGTTGTAGACGGAACGTTCTGAGAAGATTCAGGCCACCCCTCAGCCCCCCGCCAACGGAAACGCCGGTTGGGCCGCGGCGACGGAAGCGTATTTATCTGGCGGCCCGTCAAACTACAACCAGCCAAAGAGTAATGTGGGTAAGACACCGGCCAAGCCCATACCTGTGGCAGCTCCGACCCACTCTGACGCAAATTTTCCGTCTTTCCCAGGGAAATCTCCGTCGAAGCCATCAGGTGAGAGGGGGAGTGTTGTAGATGGACCTGATGTCGTGTGACAGCTACGAACTCGACTTGGGGTAAGAAGAAGTGAAGTGGAGACGAAGGGGCGTCTGATTGATAAAGACAATCTCCTACTCGTTCGCGATGACGATCGTCTACACGATGACTCATTTGCTATTGCTATGTGTTACTATTATCTGAATGAGTGTTGTTGGCTTAGAACGTCCATTCCAACGGTTGCTGCGGTAGATCCTGTGATGTGCCCTTGAGGTATCTCTGTATCATCTCCCAGACTCTCTCCTTCTCTTCCCTCGTCACCTGATCTCCATCTTCATTGAAGAACCTCTTCATCCACGCAGGTGAACGGCCTCGTCTTAATGTGAACGATCGTCGAGTCTACCGCTTCCACGATCTCCTGGGCCGTCTTTTCTGATGCTCCTCTCTCCTCTTCCCATGTCGATGGCTGAGAGAAAGCAGTGATGTCGATGTGAGGTGATGTTCACCCTTCCAACTTCGGGACGTCTCATCATGCGGGACCAGTTGGCTGAAGCGGCACAGCATCTGTTAATGCAGGTGATTTGTGGAGTAAAGACGCCTCCTGAGTAATGTCACGGTTGTATGATGTCACCTTCTTTCTTTCCACGATAGGACGGTTGTTGTTGGAACTGGAGTTCTCGTTCTGTGGCTTAGATGATTTATCATCCACCTGCAAAGTGGTCAGATGAGTGAACGTGCATGATGGATATCGCCACCTGACCAACTTTGGGTTACCGGGTGTCGGAATGACTCTCAGTCTGTCCTCTAGAGGGCCATGGACATTCCTGCAAATGATTAGGGTGATCAATTGGAGAGATGTTGTCTTACATCGTTCAGATGCGGAGTCGCGGCTACTGATTTCAGAAGTTGAACTGTAGACCGGTTGCTCTGCCTTTCTGTTGTCAAAGTGGCAAGGCCCTCATGGGAGCCGAGGGTTACTTTAGAGGAGGGACTGAGTCGAACGGTTATTTATTTCAAGAATAAACTGGGAAAGGGATAGAGGTTCTATGTTCCTTCATCATCACCGATAAGATGAGTTGATGTTCTGTGCATCACCATCCATCAAAACATCACACATCTCACATTGCCGATGTGAAAATTCGGAGCGGTCTCGCCGATTGCGTCAATGAGGAAGCAGACGGTCACGGCGGTCTCTTCGATGCCAAATGGAGAAGGTTGATGCATGTTGTCTGTTGAGAGGGAATAGAAATGAATCGTAGGTTCAACTTACCCTTGGCCCAAAAACGAGCCAATTCCGTGATGCTTCAAAATCGGCCTCCGGCTTTGGGCGTGTTATTCATTGGAGTACTTCAAGTCTACCTTTTGTTTGGTCTTTACGAAAGCTGTTGACGGCATCGAACTCTGAAGGTGCCGCTGACTGTGTCTTATTGATTGAATGCTACCCACGGATCTTAGATGGTGTGAACTGGAGACCAAGCCCAAATTAACATCTATTCAAGGGTGTAATAGAATCGATACCACAAATTATGTGCCAACTACAACGTAATCACGTGACCCACCAACAGCCAATCTGTCTTCTACACTTGACTTTATCTCCTGCAACCACTTCGATAGCACACGGACGGAAGACTCAATACACGGACTCCCCGACCACAGAGACGATGAAGGAGAAGACGTTTTCTGGCTTCATCGGTGAGGTGAGGACATTGGTGTATGATGTGTCCACCTGACTCGTGCGTCAAACAGAACACCTCTTCGATAAATTTCGATAGATCGAATGGTATTGGACTTGAAGACAAGACGATGGACGGCGATTATCAATCGTCACCATCTCATATGGACAAACAGCGACGACTCGTACATCATCCGAAGAACCTTCTTCTTACACCATTAACAGACGTTTCCAACAATAACACGAGAGACGTAGAACAAGGACACGAAAAGTCTACCTTCAATACAAACAAAACGAGTAGGAACGATTCCAAAGAGAGAGAGAAACAAGATCACCGACTCATCGATGCTTCCACAGACCACCGTGTCGACCCCGCTGTCATCAGCGATGCGTCCACAGCTCCTTACACATCGCCTCTCGAACACGATTCCGAGGAAGAATTCCATTTCACCTCTTACAAAGATTCAGAAGAAGCCAACCGCACCGATGATCTCAGGTGAGACATTCACTCGAATGACACAAAATTCTGAGAGCCAAACAGAAACGAAACGATGGCGAAACCCACCGAGAAGACCGACATCTTGGCTTTCTCTGGACACTTCAAGCCTCACATCATCCGAAAATTAGAACGAACTTACAGAGCGAACCCAATTTCACGCCAGAGGTCATCCATCGCCTCTTACTCATCGGACTCAGCCTCGGTCAGATCAAGTCGTGGAGATACCACAGGAAGACCGGACAGCCACCGAGGCTCTTCACTCGGCTGTCACCCGATGAGAGGGAGGAGTTGGACATCATGTTCTACGACGGAGGCAGGAGACATCCCCATCCAAGAGAGAATCGAATATGCCGAGAGGGTGGACCTACCGGTGGAGACGATCAACGAGTGGGTGGAAAAGGAAGAGAGAAGGCAGAGAGGAGAGAGGGACAAGAGGAAGAGGGAGGAGGAGAGGGAGGAGACGAAGAAGAGGAGGAAGGTACAAGAGGAAGAGAGGAATAGCCGTGTGATCGACAAGAGAGAGGAAGAAGAGAGGAAGGAAAGAGAGAGGGAGAAGAAAGAGGAGAGAAAGAAGAAAGAGGAGAGAAAGAAGAAAGAGGAGAGAGAGAAGAAAGAGGAGAGAGAGGAGAAGGTGAAGAGGGAGGACGAGAAGAAGAGCGGCCCTGCCAGGCACACGAGAGAAGAAGAAATTGAAGAGGAAATTGAAGAAGAGATCATCGATGAAGTGAAGGTGAAAGATCAGCATCAGATATCTCACGCTGATCCTTCGTATCATAGGAGTATACTACAGAAGAGAGAAGGGAGGAGAAAGGAGAGGAAGAGAAAGAGAAGGAGAAGAGAGAGGCGTTGGAAGAGAAGAAGGACGAGGAGATAGAAGAGAGAGCAGACTTAGAAGACAAGGCACAAGACAGAGAAGAGGAGAGAGAGCAAGTGGAGGAAGCCACAGAGGAGACGAGAGAAGACGAGCAAGTCGAGAAGAAGAGAGAAGAATGCCCCATGGAACACAAGATGGTGAGCCGAGACGGTGCCGACGGAACAAGATTGAGAAAAGTGCAGAGACGGTTGAGAACATTGAACGAAAGAGAAGACGAGATGCTGAGAAGAATGAAGGAAGTCATACCTGAAGAAGTGCTAATGGTGACGAATGAAGAGCTGATACGGAACTGATGGGAACAGTTGTCCATCGTTGAGCAGGCACTCAGACGGTTTAAGATGAACATTTTGAACCAGATGGTGTGAAGAGAATAGATACGAATGAGGCTTTGTTGTAGATGATGAAATTCCCACACCAATCGATTGGATGATGATTGACACAGCAGGGCATCTTCTTTGAAATCGTTTCCTTTTTATATCAACATCATCGTTGAACGTCGGATTCAGAACAGATCATCGACATCGAAATGAGACAAGCTTCAGAGACAACAGAAGGCCAGCAATCATGTTGAAATCTTCGAATCGGTTAACCAAACAGGAGAGATAGCTGTAAGAGCGACAGCTGCAGCAGTGATGAAAGCTCATTTTGTAACACGCGGACACCCGGGTGTTACAAGCTGTCTCCCCCGTAAACAACAGTCATCAGAACACCAGACAACACACGAGACACAACGAGAACATAGAAGAGATTCGAGGGGAGGTGATTGAGAAGGTGTATCGAGTGTTACTCTGACTGGTGAAAGACGATGAACGTATCGAGTGGAACATGGAACCCTCTGCAAGAAGAAAGAGACGAAGAGATGCAGAGAGAGGTAAATCATCAAGAATCTGTTTGAATGTTTCATCTTCACACAGAATGCACTGATCGAAATGCAGCCGAATCAATCAGGCGTAACCTGCGATAGATTACGAGGTGAAAGAAGACAGATGATTCGAAGAGAGAACTCACTGTGAAACAGATGAAGAATCAGAAGTCGATGAAGCAGAGCTAAATTGGCTCTCGTCCCCTCCCAAACACGACACCAGCACTTCTTCCGGTGATCCAGATGATAATGACAATCTGTAAGTCGTTCACACGGTAACACGATTAAGAACCTACAGACTCCGAAAGAAGACCATCCCCTTGCGGAATACAAAGCTCGTTTTCATCTCGAAGATCCGTCAACAAGTGGATCTGACCATCACGTCCGACGATGAAGACGACCGATCCTCTCTACCTCCATCCTCCGAGAGGATCCACGAGAGAGACCCGCCCGAACAGAAGAAATCAACTCGAGGCACCATCGGCCGCTCTTCATCAGAAGAAGAGGAAGGGGTGAAGATGGAAGAGGTGAAGTCCCTGTATGATAGACATCTCACGTCGAGCAGGCATGGCTACAGATGAGAACCGATGTGAACGACCTCCTCACCTTGATACAACACTTGAAGTCAACGGTGAGCCAGCGTGCCCTCGCTCAATTGGTGAGACAGACGTCATCACAAACGAGCCGTTGACGACAAACAGTTTGCATGTGAACAACAGATCAAGGCGAGGGAAACATTTGTGAACCAAGCGTTGAGAAAATAAAGAAGGGAAGTTTCGAATTGTATCACATCACACGGACGATGAGGGTGATCCTGCGGACAGCCGATTCTATTGGGGTGGTGTTATAAGTACATCCCCACAGCTCTGAAGGTTCGTGTGGCGGCATGATACTGTGCAACACGAGTTCGATTGATAACGGTCTATCTCGTGGTGTCGTTCACATCGTTTAAGGATGTTTGGACAAGAGTGGAAGACGTCAGACTCATGAGATACAAGTGTTGAATGCATCATTCGAAACGACACGTGGTTTATCATTCATCTACAATATCCTCGCAGCGGTTGCGTTGAGATAAGGTCCGACGATATTGGCCAAGAACCAAGGCTCGGTGAACTATCGAAAGTCAGATGCATCACGTGTTCGTCATCACCTTCAGATGATCTCCTTCCACTTCTAAGAACTTGAGTTTGTTGGCCTCGTCCAGTGTCTTCAGACCGATCCAGTCTTCCTTGTAGATGGGAGATTCTTTCAGTGGTACGATGGTCTTGTCTTGGCCTGGAGCGTAGAATTCGAAACGCTGCGATGTCGTCAGCGTTGTAGAGGGAGAGTTTAATCAACAAAAAAGAATGTGATGTCACCTCGCTTTCTATGGGTTGGACCATGGTGTCCTGCAAGAAGGTCACCATGACAAAATTGTCTAATGAGCTGAGGTTCTCCTTGTATGTCTGGTTCTTCTGTTGACCTTCGTTGTTGATATCGGGTAAGAAGATGCAATCCTTCTTGTATGTCTCCTCATCGAGTGGATCCTGATGAGATAAATTGAAACGTCTCATTGTAGATGATATAATATCTCGTTGTAGATGGTCAACTCACGTGCCAGTATTCGGCCTGGACGAGATCACGCTGAACGAAACCAACGTAAGCACCGTAATCTAAGAGATTTCGAACCCATTCACAGATCTTGTAGTTGGTACCTGGGCAGTGAGGGAAACCATAGACACCTGCACATGATCAATGAGGGAGGTGACGAATGAGCTGACCTTGATGTTGGCCTCCGATGGAGATGAGATTACGAACGGGAGGGCTGTTGTATCTCTCGACGTAAGCTCTAAGGAACTGCATGTGATTGAGTGATGGAGATGAACATGATACGATGTGACACACTTGACTGCCCTGCGAGAAACCGATGGCATTGAATCCGTCTTTGAGTTTGGGGTCAGCGGCAATTTTCGAAGCGGCAAGAGCGACTTGGTCGTTGACGTTCATGAAGAATCCGTTATATTCCTGGGATATGTCAAATGGATGCAGGTGAGGTCGTCTTCACATCAGATTCGATGGATTCTCCGATCATGAGAGAGTGAACGTACACTCCAGGAACGGCCTGCTCGATCAACGCCTTGATTCTCCCCATGCTATTTTTCATGAGAAGTGCATTCCACAGAGAGATTCTACGAATGTAGCTCACCTGAATGAGTAGCAACATGTATCTCCCATTCCATGCCAAATGACAATGGGTACGGGGGTCTTACGAATGGGACCGGTGACGATTCCTCCATGACGAATGGGAAATGCATCAGCTGCGAGGAGCCATAAGAGGCAGACTAACACGGACGTTCGTCGCATGATGTTGTGATGACGTTTGGTTTTCTTATTGTCACCCGACATCCTTCATTGTAGATTCAAATCATCAATTCA
This sequence comes from Planoprotostelium fungivorum, assembly GCA_003024175.1. Taxonomy (NCBI): domain Eukaryota; phylum Evosea; class Variosea; order Cavosteliida; family Cavosteliaceae; genus Planoprotostelium; species Planoprotostelium fungivorum. The sequence continues at coordinate 27,418 of MDYQ01000280.1, read as the reverse complement.
AATTGAATTCAGGGGATTCTCATCGATCGACACTACAGACCATCGATCAGCGGCCATCATGACAGAAGAGAAGGCAAAGGTCCTCGTTCTGCAGGGTTACTTTCAAAACAAGAAGATCTTCTCACAGAAGACGGGTGCATTTCGAAAGATCTTTGGAAAGTCCATAAATTTCGGTGCGCTGAAGGGCTGATCTATCGACTGACGTGACACCTCAGAATACCTACAGGCCACCCATGAGATCACGGGAGAAGAGTTAGCTGATGCTCTGAAAGTATTGGAAGATGCAGGAGGAAGGGGAGAGCCCGTACCTCCACCTTCAGAACCCATGTTCAAGTGGTATGATGCAGGTGATGACCCTCGATCACATCGTACAGATGATGCCACTGTCCACATTGTCCAAAGATTTTCATGTTGATAGACGGACAGGAAAAGAATGGGAGACAGCGCAACATTACAATGGAATCAGCGAATCCATTGAGTACATCAGGTCCTATTTTCGAGAACAGGTGAGCCCCATTGCTCACCATCAAATCGGCCACCATCATTCCAACTCATCAACTTGTGATCGTATCCCTTTCTCTCTCCTCTCATCATCTCCTCATCTTCTCACAGAAATATTTCGACGGTGTAGTCGGTTTCAGCCAAGGAGGTGTCATCACCTCCATCTTGTGCTGTCTGCGTAATCCAGACTCGGACACCATCATCGATCATCTCCTCCACGGTTCTCCTTTAGAACCTCACCTGTCTCAATCCATGAATGACAATCCCATCGTCTTCCGCTTTGCTGTTCTCGCCTGTGCTTTCGCACCCACAGACATAGATTATCGTGATATCTATTCTTCAAAACCACCGAGCTGTCCCACGTTGCACGTGTTTGGCAAGGGAGACACACTGATCCACGCGGAGAAGAGCAGGAACCTCTGTGAAAAGTTTCCTCGTGCAGAAACCCTCGAACATGAAGGTGAGACGACGTTCACACGACGGTGATCACGATCATGAGGATGTTGATGACGATGATTACGATCACGATGATGTTGATGACGAGATCAGGAGGACATTATATACCTACAACGGGGGCGGCCAAAGAAGTTTTCAGAAAGTTCTTTTCACCTTACACAAAGAAGACAGACGTAAAGAAAGCCTGATCGTCAACACCGACAGTATAAATAGAGAGGGTATGAGTGAACCTATTAATATGCTATCCTCTCCCATCACATTTTGAGAGAATTCGCGTTGGATACTTGACATTGTCCACCAAAACTTGATCAAGGTGAATCTGTTTGTGCAATCAAGTAAAAGGAGTAATAATTGTCGTGTGTCTCTTCCCTTCTACGTACGTCTGAGATTTTTGGTTGTGTCCTTTCGTTAAGTTTCAGTGGATCACTAAGTACATACGGAGAAGAAGAAACAGCTCCTCTCTGGACCGATAGTAGATGCTGCTCCTCCGCTCATGAGCGCTATAGGCCTGCGAGACGATATTTTATCCACAATTGGGAGTCACACTTGTCACAAACCTGTCTCTTCGCAGGGACAACGCTTCCTTTCTTTGTCTCCCATCAGAACAAAATCCGGCGTCGCACACACAAAGAAGCGTCTAATGAGAACCTACGCCACACTGCGACATGCGATCGCGAAGCCCACAGAGGAGGCTTTCGTAGAGCACCGAAAGAGCTTCGGAACTCTCATAGCGGATGCTGATTCGCTGGCCGATGACCTCCAAAACAGTTGGACGAGAGGAGAGGTCTCTGTATCATCACCACCTCCCATGAGTGGAGTCAAATCATTTCTTCAGAGGACACATACGACGCGAAGAAGATCCAAATCGTGTGAAATCCCCCGAGAGTGGGTGTCGCTTCTGGCATCGAGCAGTCCACCATCACCACAGCCATCACCGAAGGTCTCGAAGAGGGAGACGTTCAACCGATCCTTTCTGCTGGGTGCTTTCAATGATGACATTAAAGTCAGAGACCCGTGATGAACCTTCATTCAGACGTGATTCCTCGTGGATTCAGTGCATGATCTTGACAAATTCTCTACAGCTCGTTGAAGGATCGTTGGTGCAACACCGATCCTCTCAGAGGGATTGAGGAGATTAACTTCCCTGGAAGCAATGTGCTTCCATCTGGCGAAGTGTGAGCTCATCCAACGAAACAGTCGCGAGAATCTTTCGCGATGAAGATGGATGCTCTCCTAATCGTAATGGTAGAGCCTCTGTGTCCATCATAATGGATAAAAGAGGCACACTTCTGTCCTATTCTCGATTCATCTTTATCTCATATACGATCCTGTGTTGACCTCTCGCTGTTCAAAACTCCATTATTCTTTGGACGTTGAGCGCTCTCATCCACTGCTTTTCTCATTTGTGATCCCTCTTCCATTGCGATTGATTCACGGTAGATCGACCTCTTGTGTGCAGTCTCTATACTCTCTACACCCTACGAAGACTCCGTTGTGGAATTCAGGGGACATGCCTTTGTGGACATTATTCTGCATCCTCAATCTTCCCATCGATGAGACCCTCCTCAAAACTCTCATGCCCACGTTGCCCTCTTGCATCTTCTCCTCTCTCTGTACTGATGTTGTCGTTGATCGTGCAGTGGTCATATTCGTGTTGTCTCTGTGTGGGCGGTAAAACTGTGCCTCTATGCGACCCCTCCCGACTCCACATTTACGCCCCTTTTCATAGATTCTCTCTACCCCTTAGGAAGAATGATAGATCTCTTCATCGGAATTTTGAGATCCTCTCACACAAAGACACCCTACCGTTGGATACTGCTGTGTCATGAGTCAACGTGTGTTCATCTTCCAGCTGAGGCACAGAGAGGTCGCTGTGCTTGCTTCGTTTCAGTCAGAACGGGCCATATTTGTATAGTATCGCATAAGGCCATCGTATTTATCAGCAGATAAACAGGCACTGTGTTTCATCAAAGGTATTGGGTGTGCTTTATGATAGGGGCCATATAAGTGGTTCCTTCCTTCGGCGGTGAAGTCGCAGGACATTTAGAGCCGTACGGCGTTCTCTTCATCCTTCACTCTATAGAGTCCGTGCTTGTGGGCGGGTGCTTCTCTTTGGGTATGTGAAAGAAGAAGAGGCGTCAGCTGTTGACAGAGCACCGAGGACGCGGAAAAATGTGATTTTGAGATCCATCATCTCAGGGAATCGTGAAGCACCTGCATCTCATTTCGCGTCGATCGAGGTACAGAGACATGTCGGATGTACCGTTGGTATTCATCCACGGAATGAAGGGAGGAACATTGAGAGATGCCAGTACTGGACATCTCGCCTGGATCACTGCCAAGCAGGTCGAAATGAATATATGACTCGATATTCATCAGATTCCACGTCTATATATCGTTCGGATGGTGGAGTTGATGGTGATAGGCATTGGGATTGGGTGGACGTCTTCAACTCCCATTAACCTGGAAAGCAAACGAAGATCAGAGTGGTTATCTCCCATTCGTTCAAGATAGAGACACTATCGTCCCCGATGGAATACTACAGAAGGTGAAGGCAACGGATGATTCTATCTCAAATCAGAAAAGGTTCTGATCAGAGAATTCTACGGAGGCTTCCTCAAGAAGATGAAATCATTAGACCGCCCAACCTATACGGTATTGACCGAGATGATGATGGTGAAGACATTAAATCTTTGTTCAGTTTGTCTGGGATTGGAGGAGAGACTTCAATGAAGCCGTCGCACGTTTCACAGAATTCATACAAAAGATCTACCAAGAGAAAGGCCCTGTACAAGTCATCGGTCACTCAGCAGGTCTACATCATCACCTCCACTTCATCATCTCCACATGATCTCATGTCCTTCATCGCACGTCTTTCATCATGATGGACCGACCTCACATCAGGTGGATTGATCACGTTCGCCGCTCTGAACAATGTCAATACCTGTCACATGTTCCACAGCGTAGTTTACGCGGGAACACCATTCGCCCAGGGTATCGGTTGGTTCGAGGATGTACACTGTGGGTCCCCGGTCGGTCAGTCGAAATTCCGATGAAATTTCATCTGACACACGGTAGGCTTCAACAAGAGCATTCTGGACAGCCGTGTCATGTTGTCTTTTCCGTCGAGTTGGTGATCTACAACGATGTAGACGGACGTGTGACCGTTCTTCAGGAGCTTTTTTCCTTACAAGACCAACCCGAAGATATTTATAGATCACAGAGCTGAATCGATGGAAGAAGAGAAGAAAGCTAGAATCAGAGTCAATCAAGTGAATGTAACGATGAGACTCACATCTCAATGCATCAGGTGGACAAATCTTCTTTATCTAAGATCGATATCTACACCTTGGAGGCCATGCTAGACGAACACCCCGATCTAGAGGTGAATTCTCGTCTACAACTGTGTACTAAATAACAAAATTAGGTTTGGGAGGTAGATTTACTCTCTGCTGACGATTGGTCGAACAAGAAGATGAGTGCGTACAGTCTTCCCATCAAGTGAGTCTTCAAATTTCCCCGAAATTTCTCACCCCGACCAGCTCGAAAGATTGGCAGGTGACGTGAATCTCCCGGAAATTTCACCTTACGTAACCAGATGCCCGGAGTGGAAGAGCCGGTATTCCGGAAGATGCTCCACGAGCACGTGGAGCACTGCGTCAGGCAGGCAGCCACCTTCCGTGAACGGCTTCGTTACGTCCCCGATGTCAAGCATCCGCCCACTTCCATCCTCTACAACGCTACGAGACCTTGTAAGACGAGAGGTGGGAGATGTAAGCGAAATTTCACTTCGACTGACGCGTTGTAGTGCTCAAGGACGGACCGAAGAGTGTGAGGGGGTTTGATTTCGAGACGCTGCCGAAGGAAATGGGAGATGGAAGGGTGGCAGCGGTGGCAACAAGACCACCTTCAGGTGATGTTCATCATCATCATCATTCGCGAGAGCATCATCATCATCTTGATCATCCGATCACTATCGTCTCGTCATGAATGAACTGCGTGAAAGATCATCATCACGAGACGCTGCGTGATCACATGGTGCTCATTTCCATCGCATCATCTCATCACATGGACACGATGAATCGTCTCTTCTGAATTTGTGTAACAGAGATTCCCTGCTCTGAATACCACACGGAGAAGGACCACGGAACTCTGTTAGACGATCCGGTCATATTCACCATCCTGAACAACTTGCTCCATGGACAGAGAGAGACACCACATTCAGAATCAACGACACAAACGACGCGAGAATAAAGGAGGACATCTTCAGCTACATCGTGTTGCTGTGTATCCTGTTGTATCTGGTGTTTAGACATACGTCTGACTTGTATACGTGATCGATTGGATTGGTCCACACAATAAGAATAAAACTCTGCATTTATTCAAATGGCACAATCGTTTGGACCAGATCACATCACATCACATCGTTTCCATCATGCCCGAACGAACTATACCAAGGTATCATCCGTTGAAACACGCTGAACATGAGAGATGACTTTCAACAGGTACCACTGGGATGAGCTCCCCGAGACCAATTCGGCTCTGTCATATTCCATTACTTCTCTCAAAGGCCGATACGAGATCAGAAAGAGAATTTTGCAGAAGGCTCTCTGGTTGAGCGGGTATATCATCCCCATCATATCATCAACGATTGACCTCTGCAAAGTGGTGGCATCCAGTCTTATTCACCAACTGAAGGCGAAAAGAAGTGGTACTCTCAATATTATCATGCCAGAAAGAACTACGTGAGAAATGTGAACTCCCATCCATCACACTGATTTTCTATCAGCCCATGCACATCTTCGAGCTCTCCGTCGTCGCTTCCTTCATAATTCTCAGATTGAAACGTCCCGATGCAGGTCTCCTGCCTCTCATCATCCCCACCTACAGTAAGACCTCATACGAAGACTCCACCTGATGAAACCCAGTGGTGTCGGCCGGTATATACTACGCTAGTTTTCCCGCGATTGACTATGCGATGACCAGGAGATTATCAAAATCTGACTCACCTGTAAGTCAGCAGTGCAAGCAGTGGTGAGTCACAATCATTTGTGCCAGGGGTCACAACTATTTGAACCGGTTCAATTGAGACACTGACTCGTTGTAGGATGAAGGAAGTGGAGGGAAAAGAAGAGAGGTCACAGAGCAAGTGAGTTGGGGTGTAAAGATTGGGACTGATTTCCCGCCAAGACATCCGGAGATGGGCCCAAATCCGGTCTATGAGCCTCATTCAATCTACACTTTCGGTCTGATCAACCCTCAACAGTATCGTTTCCATCTACAATCGGTCAATAAATCTTAGTCTGCATAAATCATCTGCGATCAGATATCCGACAAAGCAAGCTCATCTTCAGTCATCTGTTAAAATGTTCAGCGAAATCATCCTCACAAGGTGAGTTGTAGCCTTCCTCAGCTGTTGTTTGCCAAGAGTCATCTGTGCGCACCTCTGACCCAATTTTACGTAGTGCAGTAATCTATTTACAGACTTGTATTTTCTCATCAGTTGTCGTTAATGAGGTAGGTGTACGGGTTCAGATAGGATCTCAAGCCCCTCACTGATCTCCTGGACCACTTGAATCCATGCTTGGTCGAAACCTGTGGATGGGATCTGTCATCTTCGTGCTCGCATTTGACCTCGCTGACATCTCGTCTTGTGGCTGTACACTCACTGATGCTATAGACATCGAAGACCTCTCTTCTATCTCCACCAGCTACCTTCTCTTCAGACACGCTATTGTCACGCCTTCTCACCACATCGCCCACGGATGTTCCTTTCTATTGATCTGCATAACTCCCCCCATGTGTTACCGTTGGTCCAGATGTGCTTTCCGTGGTCGTGGAATTTATCCAAGTCAAACAAGCCGTGGAATCTGTTTCGAGCCCCGGTGGAGCCTCAATTTTGATACTTTCGATTTTGTCGTGAAAGCCGAATTAATTTCATGATGTGATTCGCTGCCTGCTTGTGTCGATCGAATAGAATAGATTGTGTTCAATCTGTATTCAGGGTTCTATTCCGTGCTCCCACAGGTGCATCAGCCACTTTTCTGTGATGTTCTTCTCCTCTTTTTGGAACCATCTCTGTACCTCCTCTTCACTCTTCTTCCACTTTCTCTGCAGCAGCCATTCCATCGGTTCTATATTCCAATCCGTGGTAACACGTCTAGATACACGTTTGGTTTCGGCGATAAACCTGCAGCACCCGTGCGATGCAAGAGATCGATACATTTCGGTTTCTTCTGTGCTGAATGCTGACCAAAGATCATCATCATGCGATGGCATCATCGTGTGTGTCTCACTCTTCATCAGCCATTCAATCGTCTCAACTGATGCTTTCCGGTGGATTCCGTGGTCGTCATCCATTCCAGTGAAATAGCCCTTTTCTGCTGCCCATTGCAGTACGTCAAGGTGGTCATCTAAATTAGCCATCGTACAACTGTCGCTCGTCATAAGGAACGAAGTCATACGATTGTACACTGACAATTTTTCAGGGAGGACATTTCTCGCATGCAACCATTTGATCAGCTCTAATTGTCTACTGATTGATTCGAATCGTATCCGTGCCTGACGAGTGAGGTATCCGTGATCGATGGCTAACTGTATGGCCTGCATCAAAGTGTGAACATTGCAAGAACAGATGAGATTCGATCCGTCCTCGCCTCATAATTCTCGTGATACAGATAGACTACTGGCCGTCTGTTCGCAACAGGAAGGCTGAATTGGTTCTCAAAGCAGTATCTCATCACCTTTGGCCATTCAGCACATGTCATACGATGGGATGATTCTCACCTCGATACAGCCAGTCTCTAAGGCTGCCAAATAGACGGGTTTCAATGCAACATCTGGAACGTTATGCTGTCGAGATGTTGATCCATCATTTAAAAACACGTTCTTCTCATCGGCTTACCCTGAGGGCCCATTCAAAGAGGTCTAACAAACCAGCAAAGGTGCTCAACGGGACGGCCTCTCTTGTGACATCAAGATGTATTGCATGATCTCTCTGTCTCAGCGTCATCACCTCCCGCTACGGAAACTCACCAGCCACGTGATCACGTCTGAACGTCCACCCTCTGCTGCCCCCCGGTACCTTTTATGGTCAGTGTGACATCTCTATCATGGACTCACAGATCATCAGCGACGCGTTCATCGATGCCCCTTTCCTTGAGCCAGAGAATCACGTGCTTGTGTCCCGCCTTTGCAGCATTTCGAACACAGTCGTACCAGCCGCGTGAGAAGTCCTCTGGCCACGTGATGGAGGGAGACCGTCCACAGTTTGCTCGTTGCAGATCCAGCGCATCACCTCCAAGTTTCCCTCCTCCCCGAGCTTCTGCCAGACGTCCACCTTCGATGCGACGAATGAAGAATACTGCGAGATGTCTCCTTTTTGGTGACCCGCGTTGATCATCCGTTTGTTTCCCTTAGCCATGGCTTCCACCAACAGCATCGCACGGTTCCATCTGGGTTTGAACAGGTGTCGGTGACGAGGTGATGTTCGAGTATTATCCCAGCCGATGAGATCGACCATATCCACATCATCTCGCTGCGCAGCGTCTCGTGCTTCTTTCCACGTGGGCTCTCGGACGTTGTTCATCCACCAGGTGACTACCTCTCTGCTGTATGCTGGCAGTTGCTTCTTGTGGCGCCACCAGTTTGAGTGATTGGGAATGCGAGAGTTGATTGTCTTGTGGGCGGCATCCCGAAGAGTCTTAGAAGTGAAGCAAGAGACACAGAGGTCGGGCGTGGGTAAGAACGAGAAGACGTCTGGCCACAGATCGGATGGCAGCGGTTGCATTGCTGTTTGTGGCAGTTTCTGTAAAACTCAGCCGACCTCAATTTTGCCCGAAAGAACAATCGAAGATTCTGAGTGGCTCGCAAGACGAGGTCGCTTTCAAATGAACTTCCGGAAGCTGAATGACTTGTTCCACTTTATTGAGTAATCAGCAGTCAAACGAGGCGAGTGGGATGCTGCAGACATCAAACAGTCTCGGGCCTGAATAATATGTGTGCGATGTGCCAAAATGTAAATGTTTGTCTTGTTTACTGACCAAATGGCCATACATATGGGAGGTGTCACGTTAACAACTGCGACAGCCCAAACATCCTCGAGCTTACATTCTTCGAAAGCGCCCAAAAAGATCAAACAGAAACATTCTGGACTGTTGCCACAAAATAGAAGACGTTTTACGGGCCAAACTCTTCCACAGGGTCGAAGATCACATTCTGCCTTCAGAGACCTTGTTGCAATTGTGATATTATTCATGCTCGTTCAGTAATCTTTAGTACCTATTATAGTATACGGTGTGACACACTTGTTCCCTTACGGACAGCGGAAATAGAAGAGAAGACATGGCATAGTCTCAGTGTAATATGACAGAGAGAATCCACGGAAAACTCGATTATCGAGGAGGAGCAGGAAGCAGATTCGCAGGAAGACCTTCCCTCTCATACTCGACGCCAACATGGCGAAGGACAGTCACGAGAGATCGCCTCTATTGAAGAGACACAAGAAACAGAAAGACGGTGATTGAGTTAGATCATATTATCGTCAGTGACTCACCTTCCATCGACAGACGAGGAAGAGGACAAGCCCATCCAGCCCGCGTCTCGCTTTGGACGTACCTTCAGAAAGATCTTCACTTCTCAGGCACACGAGAGGAAATCGACCGAAGAGAAGGAAGATGAATTTGAAACGAATGCACAAGGTAGATCAACGTTCTTTTCGACGCTCGCGTTGATGTCATTCAGGTTTGAGAGAAGTGTATGCTGGTTACCCAGAGAAACACATCTTTAGACACGGCAACGGAGTAAAGACGTCCAAATATTCACTCCTGACCTTCCCCTTCTTGAATACCTGGGAGCAGTTCAGGTGAGTCCGGTTGAATCACTTCCATTCCACTCACTCTTGCATCAGACGTCTAGCTAACCTCTACTTTCTCATCAACTCCATCATTGCCGTACGTCTCTCATCTCTTTCTCCCTCCTTTTCATTTCCACCTGCATCTCACTTTCATCTCTTACCCATCCAGTTGTTTCCGTCTATATCACCCGTGAATCCCATCACCACCATCTTACCCCTCGCCTTCGTCTTCGGCGTCACTGCCATCAAAGAGGCATGGGAGGACTGGGTGAGATCATCACCCTCTTTCCCATCTCATGTCTCCTCTTCTCATGTCATCTCTTCTATGTCATCTCTTCTCATGTCATCTCTTCTCATGTCATCTTCTTTGTGTCTCATCTTCCACAGAAACGACACAGGGCAGATCACAAGGTCAACTCGTTCAATTGCCAAGTGTTCGATCTCCAGAGTGGAAAGTTTGAAAAGGTCAAGTGGTCGAAACTGAAGGCCGGTCACATCGTGAAGATCAAAGAGAAGCAGCAGATCCCCGCCGACGTCGTACTCTTATCCTCCAGGTGATCGGTCGTTGTAGATGGCATTTTCGTTAAATATTTTTCAGCGAGGAGAAGGGCATCGCTTTCGTGGAGGCCTCCAGCTTGGACGGGTGAGCGTTGTAGATGAAGAAAAAGACTAAAAGGGTGTAGAGAAGCTGGTCTGAGAAGGAGAGAGCCTCTGAAGCAGACAGCAGACCTCAACAACGAAGAAGCTCTCAAGGAGTGGCTTCAGCAAGGAGGTGAGGCGCCAAAAATAGATCTCTCGTTCTACAACGAGCCACGAACTTAACTCATTCTACAACCAGTCATCGTAGAGTGCGAGAGGCCCAACGAGCGTATGAGTAGTTTCGAGGGAAGAATCAAATTTGAAGAATCGAACGAGAAATTTCAACACGAATCGGACAGAGAAGAAGAGTCCGAGGAGTCCGGTCAACTTCCTCTCACCATGAAACAGATGTTACTCAGGGTGAGCGGATTTGAAATTTGAATTTCCCGCCTGATGTGACGTCAGAGTTGTACGTTGGAGTCTACCGAATGGGCTGTCGGTATCGTCGTCTACACGGGTCACGATACAAGGACCATGCGTAATGCCAAGTGAGTCCCAAATGACTTTTCCCGCCAAAATTTTGGCGCCAACCGAACGACAGGAGCCCCCAGTTCAAACTGAGTGCCTTCGAACATTCGATCAATCACTTTCTCATTCTCCTCCTCGTCTACACTCTCATCATCATGGTGGCATCCGCTCTCACTGGTACCCTGTGGCAGGTCATTTTTCTCGGAATATTCTCAGATTGAAATTTCGCAGAATTCTCAGGACGACTCCCTGTGGTACCTCCCCCTGAGTGACTCACCCTTCATCACCTTCTTGATGTTGCTGCCCACTTTTCTCATCCTCTACAACGTGACAATTCCCATCTCCCTCTACGTGTCCATGGAGATGGTCAAAGTGGCCCTCACCTTTTTTGTGTCCCACGATATTAAGGTGGATGTTTCGATGAATTTTTCGTTCTGACTCGTCGTAGATGTACGATGAGGGCAGTGATACCCGAGCCAAGCGTGAGTCGATCGTCCGAAATTCCACTGAAATTTCACAGCGAGAACTTCCTCCATCATCGAAGAGCTGGGACAGGTACGTCTCGGTACGTCTCATCTACAACGCTCACCCTCGACAGATTGGTTATGTCTTTGCCGATAAGACGGGCACCCTCACCGTGAACGTGATGAAATTGATCACGTGCTCCATCAACGAGAAACTGTACGATTTTCCCAGGGACGAAGAAGAAGAAGAGGGTGAATCCGTCGACACGAGGTGAGACGCAGAAATTTCGACGAAAAGTCACACGCCACAGGGCGGAAAATCCAGAGAAATCTCAGAATATTCTGGAGTATCTGGGTGCCGATGGAAAGGGTAAGAAGGGGAGAGGAGGTAGTGACGACAACAAGGATAAGGTGAAATTTCGCTGAAATCTCTCGATTGACAAAGATGAGGTGGACGAGTTCATGTTCCTCCTCGCCATCTGTAACTCTGTCATTCCCCAACCCAACCCCGACAACCCAGAAGGTCAGACATTTCCTCGAAATTTCGCCGAAATCCTCCCACTTTTCACCGAAATTTCTCTGAATCTTCACAGAAACTCTCTTCGCAGGTTCTTCTCCGGACGAATCGGCTCTCGTGGAGAGTGCAAAGAAAGCAGGTTACGTACTCCAATCGAGAACCATGGAAACCGTCAAGATCAACGATGAAGAATACAAAGTCCTCAACAACATCGAATTCACCAGCGATAGAAAGAAGATGTCCTCCATCATCCGAACCAAGGGTGATTCGATGAAATTCCGATGAAATTTGGACTCACGTAATCAGATAACAAGATCGTCTTGTACACGAAGGGTGCAGACAGTGCCATTTTGGAAAACTTGACAAAAGATGACATCAGACAGAAGACAGAAGAGCACATCAAGGTGATCCTCAGAATCACGAATTCTCCGCGACTTTTCTCACTCTCTCAGTCGTTCGCCGAAAATGGATTACGTACTCTCTGCATGGCAAAGAAGGAGATCGATGAGTCCACTTACAAAGAATGGAACGACAAGTACAAGAAGGCTTCTTCTTCTCTCAGGGATCGTGACAAGAAGGTACGATATTCCACGGAAATCAGGTTGTCATTTATGCCTGACTACAACGTTGTAGATGGACGAAGTATCGGCGGAAATCGAGAAAGATTTAGAATTGATCGGTGCTGTTGCCATCGAAGACAAATTGCAGAAGAAAGTTCCTCAGTCCATTCAGACCCTCCGCGACGTGAGTCTTCCCGCCACATTCAAAATTCAAATTTCCAGGCCGGTCTCAAAGTGTGGGTCTTGACGGGTGACAAGCTGGAAACGGCCGTTAATATCGCAAAGACTGCAAACCTCATCAACCCCGAGGAGATGAACGTAGTCACCGTACGTAAGGACGAGTGAGCGTGAAATTCCATCGAAATTTCGACTCAAAACTGTACAGTGGTGACGTCATCGAGCAATTGCAGAAGGCGAAATCCAAGTGGAAGAAGAATACCGGGGAAAAAGAGAACGCTCTCGTTGTAGATGGATCGGCCCTGACTGAGATCTTCAAGAAGAACAAGAAGGACTTTTACAAGACTTCGAAGCAGTGCAAGTCCGTGTTGGTGTGCAGGGCTTCACCCCTACAGAAGGTGAGGCCGGTGGCACGAATGATTGTGCCTGACTACAACGAACTAGTCGGAGGTCGTCGCTCTGTACAAGGAGATGCAGAAGAAGAAATTACTCGCCATCGGTGACGGAGCCAACGACGGTAAATTCTCAGAAATCTCTCTCCCTCTCCCCGTTCCCAGAATATTCGCAGAAATTTCATATTATCAGAACATACAAAGATTTTCCCTGAATCATTTGCTCATCTACAACAGTGAGTATGATCAGAGAAGCTCACGTTGGTGTTGGTATTTCTGGTAGAGAGGGAATGCAGGCTGCCATGTCCAGCGACTACGCCATCGCCCAATTCAGGTGAGAATCTTCTCCGAATTTTCTCTGAACGTTCCGCAAAGATTCTTAGTACCCCTGCTGTTGGTGCACGGACGATGGGCATACAAGAGACTGTCTAAATTGGTCCTCTATTCCTTCTACAAGAACATCACCTTCTGCATGTGTCAATTCTGGTTCGCCTACTACAACCGATACTCCGGTCAGGTGAATTTCACCGAAATTTCCCGCATTCCGAAATTCCGTGGAAATTTCGATGACGTGAGAACAGACTCTGTTCGACTCTTGGTCGCTGAGCATGTTCAACACCCTCTTTACTTCTCTGCCCATTCTGGTGGTGGCTGCCTTTGATCAAGATGTGAGCAGGAGATCGATGAAAGATTACCCTCAACTGTACCGAGAGAGCATCGACAAACCTTCCGTGAGTTCTTCCGTTCTTCCATTCACCCGTTGTTCCGTTTATCCGTTGTTCCGACATTTCATCCAGTTTTCTCTCAAGTGGGCCACCTTGTGGTTTGTAGAGGGTATCATTCATTCAGCCATCATCTTCTTTGGTGTCGTCTTCTTGTTCAGTCAAGGTGCAATCACCAGCCACGGTCACGTGAGTCCATTACCTCCCTACGTAATCTCAAATTTCACCAGGATTTCGGCCTGTGGACCCTAGGTACGGCCGTGTACACGGTAGTCATCATCACGGTCAACGTCAAATTGGCGCTCGAAGTCAAGTGAGCGCGGGAAAATTTTCTGGGAAATTTCTCATGACGAGAACAGTTCTTGGAACCTGTGGATATTAGCCTCCCTTGTCTTCAGTGTGGTCATCTGGTTCGTCTGGCTTGCTCTCTTCTCTTTCGTTCCTCCCAGTGCAAATGCTCTCTTCAACGACAACGTCTTGTACGGGGTGAGATTCTATTTTAAACCTTACGTCGTTCTACAACGAGCCACTTGTATATTGACGGTGATGTAGGTACCCATCTTCTTATTGAGAAGTTACGTCTTCTGGTCTTGCTGCATTCTACTCCCCTTCTTGTGTCTCATCCCCGATTTCGGTTACAAATAGTACGTCTCATTTTATTTCATTTTATTTCTCATCCCCTCCAGCCTGAGACGTCGCTACAATCCGTTCAACTGGCAGATTGTAGAGGAGATCGAAAAGTTTGGTGTGGACCAAGAGAAGAGACCGAAGAAGGAGAAGAAGAAGAGACATTCCAACCGCACACCCCTTCGCTCCGTCAGCGAGCACTACTCGAACATCGAACTCTAAATTACGAAATAAACGATAGCATCATGAAGGAGGAGACATCCAACGAACGATGTGGACATCATGTATCGATGATGAAGCATGATTGTATCGATGATGGTGCACGAAATGGGTTGTGTTCGTCTGAGAGGATGTGACTGCTGGATGGGAATACTGCTTCTGCCTCGAGAAAAAGGATAGAATGCATCCGTTCTCTTTTATATCACAACTTCAAGGCAAAGAGGCGAGGAGCCTTTCGATGTCCTTATCTCTCATGCCTTGCGACGAAGACACCGATGTTCCCACCCTCGCCTTGGACATCTGCTCGTTGACGTCCAATCCGATCGAGTCCAACACCTTCGCATGTCATCATCCCATGCGACCATCACCTCTTCCTCACCTTCTGCATCTCCTCGTCAACCTCCTCTTCATCAACATCATCGTCCAACATGTCGTCCATCATCTCTTGTTTCGTCTCTGCGATGTCATTCTGACGGGCAAATTCCATCATGGTGTGATTTAATTTGTCTGCAGGCATGGCAGAGTTCATAGAGGTCATTGCCTGATGGACATGAGTTGGATGGAACAGGGGAGACTTCACCTTCGTGGCTGTTCCCATGCTTTGTGCCATGGTGGCTGTTGCTGCCATAGTCTGTCACAATGTGAGCGATGGAAGAGATGGTGTTGATGGATAGATGGGTTGGATGGAAGTGAAGATGTGATAGACGGAGATAGAGAAAAACTGACCGTTGTCTTGGTGGACACAGCAGATAATTTCGATTTCATAATCATGAGCTTCTCTTTCTGTTGTCGAACTCGGATGAGTTCTTTGGCCATCACCTTCGCAGAAGCGTTTTGGTTCGTCTTCGCCAATTTCTTTATCTCCAAGACGATCTGATGTCCAGTGTCACATACATATCTGACCCAACATAACATGATCCGTCACCTTGGCCTCTTCTCGGTTGAGGACATTGATCTCTCTATCTAAGTCTCTTTGGTTGGATCGAATCCCTTTCTGTGCCTCTCTGGCTACCTCTTCACATCGCTTTAATGTCAACTCTATCCAGTGTAAAACTTACCTTTGGTCGTCTTTGGTTGAGAGAAAAGAGGCATGCTGTGTTGTGTCCGTGCGTCCGATGATATGTGTGGTGATTTGTTTTTTTGCTTTCACTGAAACTGAAGCTACAGACGAGAAAAGCACAGAAGAGGAGGCACATCATGCACAGACTTCCTTCTATACCGCCTCGCGTCTTCCTCTCAGCCGCCGTGAGACTCTCCGCTCCGAAACACGATGTGAACACATGAACATGATCAAAATTCATTCATCATCGACTCTGTACAATCAGACTGGCGTTCGGGTGCAGCCCCGCCTCGCTGAGTGTCTGTCGGTTCTCTTCCAGTATTTTCGGCGGGAAACTACTCCTGATGATGGGCTTTGTGAAACCTTTCGTCTCTAGAAATACAAACAGCATCTGTACAACGTCAGTCTTCCTTCTCTACCTCCCTCTCACTTGTAAAGTATCAGTGGACTGGAATCTGCGAGTGATGCGACTGCCGTCTGGTAGTTTGAACGCCACCTCTGTGGCCGTGGGCCCCCTGGGAGGCTCTTCGGTCAAACTCGGTGCGTTGACCTGTAGGAGTACGACGTCATCATCTCGAAATTTCATCGAAATCTCACCTGCTGGGACAACCTGATCGCCTCCGCTAGTTCTTCATCTTCCTCATCGTCTTCGTTCAAATCGATGGGCTGCATCACCTGCCCTGTACAATCGTGAGCGCGAGTTTTCGTCGGAATTTCACCTGATTGTCCCTGGGACATCGAAGCCGCGATGGCTTCAGCCAACTCCCTCCTCTCTACTTCTTCAATGTCTTCTTCTTCTCTTCTTCTCTTGGGAGCAGTTTCTGCCTGATTGGGTCCCATTCTGACCCAGTTTTTTTCGGTTGGTTGAGGCTGATGACGTGGCAATTGACCCCGAATGACGAATATGGTGTAGCCGCGTGACATCAGAGTAGATAAGAAGGCGCTGTTGGACATCGACTGAGTGTCCATGATGATGATGATGATCGAGATGATGTGTGGATGATGATGGAGGTGTGACGAGAGTAAGTACCTGAGGTAGAATTCGCTCAGTACCTGTGGTGTGGACAGGAGGGAGTTTAGATTGTAATAAATTCCTCCGATTTTTCTAATGGTGAGCCAGTGAGAAGACATGTTACAGATGAATGCATCCTCTTTCCTATTGTTCTGTCAATCGTGTGCCGTGCGTTTCGATCGTGATGCATCTTACAGAGGATCTGCGAATGATTCGGCCATGGATGGAGATGTAATGGGTACAGCGTTGAGACCCCAGATCTCTAGAGCCTTCGTGATGACCTGAATGCTGTAATTTCCATCGTCTGCGAGATTGCCTGAATCTTCCTGAGAATAATGAGTCCCGTGGACGTGAAGAGTGCCACTCCATATCGAACTCACAGCCATGAATTTGAGAAAGTTTGGGTCGTCTGTGCCCATTTCCATCATCATTTGCTTCTCCGTCTCGTCAAATCGTTTGGCGATCTCAGCTAAATCGATCTCGCTGAAGTAACTCCCTTGAAGCAGCGCATTAATCGAGTGGACCGCACACAATCCAGCGTCTGACGCAACATCAACACGCGTATGCAAACTCTCCTCTTCACCTTGTTTCTCGTGGTATATGTAGACTGCCTCTTCGAATTGCATGTCTAATGTCTTTGAGCGGTGTCACGATGTGTGCCCCGTGTGTGGCGAAAAATTACGTGGTGAATGTGCTTCAGAGAATTCCAGTATTCTTCCTTATTGAACTGTAAACTTCGGTCTGGGAAGACAAAAGTTCAACGCAAACACAAACACACAGACGATCAGATGAAGAGCTCATCTTGGCGTCCCGTAGAGCGTCCCACGAAAGAACTGACGACGTTTACGACCCGAGTGGATGGGGAAGAGAGAACGAACGTACAATGCAGAATGGAGCCAGACTCACGACCAGTTATGAAAGAGGTAGTTATACGACGATATAGAAATCACCAAAAGCGATATGAACTTGATCACATCATTGGGCCGAAACATGATCACGTAGAAAACGTCTTTCTATACGTCAGCGGATTTAGACACGTTATAACACATAGAATCTTCGATAACTCCACAGAATCGATCACAATACATTTCAAATCGACGAGAGAAAACGTATTTATTGAATGTCGCATAACACCCCATTACTCACCGCACACGAAACTTCCATTCCCCACTTCCACGAAACGTGATCACATTTTCGCAAAATCAGTTTTCACGTCTAATCCTCTTCCAGAGATCGTTTTCCCTACCAACAACGCCAACCAGAAGGGATTCTAGTGTATTATCAAGGGACGTAACCTCATACCGATCCCAATCACATCTCCAGCCGACCACGTCCCCCGTCATAACTTCTCCGTCAGAAGACACCGATAGCAGCAACGCCCCAAAGACAAAGAACCAGAAGAGAGCTCTGAGAAGGAAACATCTTAAGAGGAGGCTCTTCAGAGAAGCACAAGGCGCCCAGGCGGCGGCACTGGAGGAAGAGGTATATTTCAACATTTATTTCTATTTATTTCTCCTCCATCTCATCTGACGACAAGCAGTTAGATCGAGGCCTGGAAGAGTTTGTCAACCCCTCTACCGTGGAGAAGGGACAAGATATCCTCTTACCTCTCGATGACATGACGACCGATGGAAGGCCGCTCGTGTGGTCTCTCAACCTCCAAGCCGATGTCACCTTGCATCACTCTCCCATGCTGTCGGAACTGATCAAAGACGAAGACAAGGTCATCTCCCCCCGTCTGACGAAAGTGAGTCCATCTACAACGTTGTAGAGCACAATTGACCTTCAACAGGATACCTCGATAGAACATTGGAGTCTATTCCAACACGGTCACATCGGTGATACACCCACCGCGAGCAGCCCGGACAGCGTGCATCATCATGTTCATCCATCGAACATCACACCTTGTCAAGATCTCACGCCGGATGCCAAGAGGATGAGTCAGAGTCAGAAGAGGGCGAGACGCAGGAAGCTGTTGAAGCAGAAGATGACAGGAGAAGACGGAAAGCAGGAGTTATCTGATTCAGAGGGTGAAATGTGTTGTAGATGGAAGATTCTGAGACATTTCAGATGAAAGTTCAGAAGAAGAGACGAGCAGTCAGACTTCCATAGACGATACTTCTTTCCATTCATTAGGTGATGGTCATCATCACCATCGTGCAATCTGATGGACGTCTAAGATGTGGCCTTCCATCAGTTAAACATGGACTCCGGTCTCATCACTTTAGATCAACCGAAAGTCACAAAGACACAGAAGAGGGCACTCCGCAGGAAGAGATTGGCTCAGAAGATGAAGAACGGATCGGAAGATGAAGACGAGGAGAGGGACGTCGTCTCTTCTTACAGCTGGCCTTCTCTATCGGGTGACGTCTCATGCGACCATCGGAGCTGATGGAGGGCAGAAACAACGGAGGACAGAACGAGTAATCGAGGAATGACTGGCTCTGGTGATTGGAAGTATCAAGGGGGAGAAGGTTGCCAATTGGACAGGAGGTTGTTCCATTTCTAGAAGAAAAATACGGTCCAATTGTCTCTTTCTTGTTTCATCTCATCATCGTTCGGCAGTGACTACTCTTGTGATGATGGAGAGAGATTGTAGATGAAGATGGTGCTGGGAAGTCTATAAGTTGGAGTCCATTTCTTCTCCTTAATTCTGGTTAAGGGTGATCTTCCCAACAAGAACTTTGCTTTGCTCCTCAAGTCACCCTCAGCTTCTCTTTCCGCAGAATCTCATCTCGATCGTTTGATTCCATTCGAACGCTTCTCCTGAATCGTCACCACGGTGACCCATCCGCCTCCCCTCCTCTCATTCTTCCTTCTGGCCTCAGATGATCAAGTTCCTCCTCTCCGTCCTCCTTCTCAGCGTGGGAGCGATTGCAGTAGACCCCACTTGGACACCCTCCTCACTGCTTTCGCTTTCAGCAGACCCTCTACTTTCAATACCGTCGCTTCGACCTGGTGAAGGCCATCCATGCGAGAGGTTCGACCGACATAGACCTCTACGAGACGATGGATGTAGTGGGAAAGAGGTGGCTGGTGGTTGCCTGGAGGGGTACTCAGTTCACATCGGTGAACGACTTGATGACCGATCTGAATGGATTGGAAACAGATTTCATTCTCGATAACGTCAACCGAGGAACAGTGAGTGGGTTTCGAATGAGAATCACTCAACATCGCAGGTTCACATGGGTTTCTACAACTGCTACATGTCTGTAAGAGAAGAGATCGTCAAGAACGTCGCTTATAGTTCGTACAATTACGTTTACATCACGGGACACAATCTGGGAGGGGCCCTGACCTACCTGCACACCATGGACCTGCGATTCAGAGGTATCACCGTCACCAGGACGGTCACCATCGGAGCTCCCCCAGTTGGATTGGGACAATTCATTCAGGACAACTACAATGCGATCAACGTGCCAGGCTCTCGGTACGTCAATCGATTAGACCAGCTGGAAACGGGCCGTTGGGTGCCCGACTTGATTCCAACTGTATCACAATCGTTTTTCAACCATCTAGTAGCAGAAGATTATCTCGTGTGTGGTGAGGGGTGCCCCATCTCAATGAATAAATTTGGGCTCTTACCACCATGGGAGTTCAAGGCTTTACACTCTAGCGACTTATACATGAACCAATTGAGGTGAGCACTTCGTCACTGTCGACGTTCACAAGGCTGATTGAGAACAGGCGTCAGGTACCCACCACGGGGCTATCGTGTATGCTGGGCAACTACTCCACGCAGAGTCAGTCAGTTTCATTGTACTCTTGGAAAGATACTGACCTACCCGACACGACAACAGTGAGTGGTCACGATCACCAGCTTGCCTAACATCTTGCAGGTAACATCAACGATTGTGGAACTATCCTCTACCGATACCATAGCTGCTTGTTTCGTTCCTGCCAACGCAAACTATGCCTACACCTCTGGAAAAGCAAGTTCTGCCTCTCAAGTTGTGTTCGCCAAATCCAACACGTACACCTCTTTCACACAGAGAACGATCAATGTAACTCAGGACGGAAAGAACAAGTTGATCTGTGGGTGTCGTTCTCGTATAAAGCACTCACCTTCACAGTGGAAAATCACAACAGTGTCACAAATGCAAAAATATCTTACAATGTCAAGATCGTCCCTCCCATTCCTTCTACCCCCAGTAACATCCGATTGGTCAGCGACGGCCCGAACAGCATCACCTTCACCTGGGATGCTCCCTCTCAGTTGGGCGTACCCTCCACCGTATCGAAGTGGATCGTCTCTTACTCCACACCTCAGGGAGGCTACAAGACCATCGACATCGGTCCCTCTTACACTTCATTCGAATACTCTGATCTCGAAGTCCACCAGTGGTACTCCTTCCGGTGAGAAGAATTCGAGTTTCACCTCTCATCCTTCTCAGTGTCGCCGCTCACAACGGAAAGTATCAATCTCCCTTCTCTTCCTCTCTCTCTGCCTACACCTACTTCCGCGCTCCGATCATCAGATCGTTCACCTTCTCTCCCTCAACAATCGTCGCCAACACCAACACGACGATCTCCCTGGGGGCCGGAAGTGTCGACAACTGGGTCTACTTCTCTCCAAGCAGCAGCTGCGTCAACGCCAGCGTG
This sequence comes from Planoprotostelium fungivorum, assembly GCA_003024175.1. Classification (NCBI taxonomy): domain Eukaryota; phylum Evosea; class Variosea; order Cavosteliida; family Cavosteliaceae; genus Planoprotostelium; species Planoprotostelium fungivorum. Next base: position 6,148 of record MDYQ01000280.1, on the reverse strand, counting down.
GGAAGAGTGAAGATCTCCAGCGATTTCAAGGTCAAGGTCAATCTCCCGGCGGGAAGCTATTGGTTGTGCTACGGATTGGCAGAGGCACTTTACGATCCAGAGTTCACCCTTCAGACCGATTCACCCACTCGAATGACGTCCGCGGAAAGACAGAAGACGGATTCTACCTCTTCATCTACCACTGCATAACCTCTCTACCTGCCACTTCTGTTGCATCCTCCACATCGAGCTGGTCCAGCACTACACCCTCCACTTCATCCACCACGTCTGCATCGAGTAGCACACTGAGCAGTACGAGTGATGTTTTGTCGAGCACTACCAGTACCTCGTTGGTATCAAGCAGCACCTCATTGGCATCAAGCAGCTCTTCGTCATCGAGCAGTACTTCAGACATGCTGATCAGCACTTCATCAACATCCACCATCTCGTCGACATCAAGCAACGCCCTATCGACATCCAGCAGCATATCATCAACATCTAGCAGTACATCAGCTTCGAGCAGTACTTCAGACATGCCGATCAGCCCTTCATCGAACTCCAGCAGCACCTCATCAACATCAAGCAGCACCTCCAACATCGAGCAGCACATCATCGACATCCAGCAGTGCATCAGCTTCGAGCAGTACTTCAGACATGCATCGTATCAACGACAAGCAGCGCCTCCCCAACATCATGCAGCACTTCATCTACATCGATATCAAGCAGTTCCTCATCAACTTGATCGACTTCAAGCAGCTATTCAGACAGATCCATCAGCACATCATCTGTAGATGCTGGTACGTCTTCTACTTTGGGCAGCTTTGAGAGGTCCTCCATCAGATCGACTACTTCCACGTCTTCCTTCGTCTCTTCTTCCACGAGAACGAGCGACGACTCCCACACTGTGACCGTGAGTGTCTCTTCTATCGTTCCAATGTAATCGCATGGCAGGTGTTCTCCATCGGTGGTATCATTGGAACCGTACAGACGTTCGACCAAACTGCCTGCCGATCTCAATTGGCCTACATTGCCGGAGTTCTCTACCAACAAGTGATCATCACAGGTGTCGTCACCACCATCACCTCATACTCACGTCTGTATTAGCCGTGACACCTTCCACCAAGAGGGCCGACACAGTGAACGTTAATTTCTACATCCAGTCCAACGGGGGAGGCATCACCTCCGCAGCACGAAAGATCGAGATGGCAGTGGAAGAAGCATCTGCGAGCCCTACCGACAATCCTTTCACTCGTGCTGCAGCGGCCTTGAATCACAGACCAATGACACCCTCTTCTTTCACCAACAAGAGATCTCCCTCGGCAGTGAACCGACGCTGGGGACCACCTCGACCCTCTTCATTGCCACCTGTGGTCTCCACACAAACCCCTCAAGATCAAGTGATCAGTTCCGGCGAAAGTTGGCTTGTGGGCTGGATGGCTTTGGTCTCTCTTTTGTATCTCGCTCTGTAGTAGCCAGATCACCTCATAAACAATCACCCTCATCATCTTCGCGTTGTGTTACAGTCATCTCCCATTGTAATCTCAATGACAGAGCTGGTCACCAGCAGTATCGATAAAACAGCCAGATCATAGTGCTTATATTGGCTGAGTTGTTTTATTGACTGAAATTTCCCGTTCGTTGTCATCATCCATCGCACACACCTCGGTCGACCTCGGACAATCACGGACGTATCATCATGACGAAAGACGAAACGAAACATATGCTGGAATGTGGAGGAGGACAAAACGATCGACCGAGTGAGAATGTTCGAGTATCGAGATTACTGATGTCGAATCAGCGTGCTTCAGGAAGTGTGGGAAGGGAGATTTGTGCGTCAATGAACAGCACCGACCTCATAGAGGTTGTAGACATCTTGCAATGCAGGTGATGTTTGTTATTCCTAACACCTTCTAATGTCAACAGATCAATAGAGAGACGTTCCCTGATCTTCCAAATCAGGACTTGTACTTGTGTTTCTCAGGCGGTAAGACGATGTATCTCACATGATTGCGGGTGATCTTCTGCAGGAGGAATTCGAAGTGCTGCATTTTGTCACGGTGTGTTCGAGTTCATGCTGAAGAGACGATACCACATCCAAGTGAGCCATGAACTAGATAAATTTTTCTTCTCGTGTCCCACACAGTTGAATCTCCACAGCAAATGTATTGCGTCTCTGGTGGTGGTTACCTGGGTTCTTCGTTTGTGCAAAACGTGCATGTCGATGTAGAGAAAGGAATGACCTATGAAGGTGCGCAGATGATCATCATCTCACATCAACTGACCACTCTCGTTCAGAAGCCATCCAGAATTGGCTGAGGGTATGAAGATGAAAGTGAATGAGAGTAATTGTGTTCACAGGAGAAGAGAATGGAAAACCATCCAAACTTCTGTTGTGACTGCGACCATCCATTGAAGGGAACGAGAGATCTCATACTCTTCATCCTCGTTGGTGAGTATACCCCTTTGAATCTCATCAACACGTTCATCCCACTAATCGTCACCATCTCATCGCACAAACGCGATCGCCATCACTCGTGACCGTCATCGACCGTCCCTCATCATCTCTCACCGTCACAGTCTTCCTCTCCTTCTTATGGACGGTCCTCTGGCACGCTCCCATCTTCTTCTTCTTTGGCTCTCTCGTCAACGCTATATTCGGTCAGCTCTTCCGTACTCAAGTCTATCGCGGTTGGTATCCTGCAGCTGCTCTCTTGATCTTGACGAGCCTCCTGTGGGGATTCTGGAACTTCACACGGTGAGGAGACAGATCGTGGAGAATTGATGGGAACGCAGGGCGAAAAAGACCAACGCGTGGAGAAGGGCTGGGAACACTTCCGCGGCGGCGGGGACGTTCACGCTCGTCTTCGGTCTCTTGTTCATATTTCTCATCATCGAATTACCCTTCTATAGTTACTGTGAGTGGATCGTGTGTGCTATTTTATATAGAAGCTGATGGAGGACAGCTCAGGCTGGTTACGCTCTGACGTGGGCATCACTCATTCTCTTGATTTTGGCGGGAAAGATATTCGGTGATATCTCCACGGAATTCCATGTTGCTGATGCTCGTTGTAGATTGGCTCATTCCCGATCGCAGTTTCGGAATATTATCTGCTCTCGTCTACGCCTTCTTGTGTTCTCTACCCACTTGGTGGAGGATCCAATATCCAGAAAGGTGAATCTCATCCGTTGATTGTCATACACCAATCGTTGTAGACGATACAAGTGAATGAAGAGAACTCGTTCGATCACGAGAACGACATATCATCTTATTCTTAGCCTCATCTCTTCGCTTCCCTCTGATATCATACAGTCGAGCCTACGACATCGTCCTTGGCATCTCCGCCTGCGTTTGGCTGATCCCCTTCTCCCTTCTCAACCAGACTTGGTGGAGCATCCCTGGGAACATATGTCAAACTGACACGGTTGACAGGTTACACACCTTCTATCGATGGAGACTACAGAGGGCCTTCTACAAGGACTCCGGTTGGTGTGGTCTCGCCGGAGTTTTCCTTCAATCTCTAACTTGCGGTGGCCAGGCCACTACCCTGGGCGACCTCAAGGTGAGTGATGACGTCACACTATGTCATCATCACGTGACCGTTGTAGATGGATAGAAGACACATACCGCAGTACAAGGGAGTCGTTTCGGCGAACGGATGGAAAATGAATGCGAACACGGTTCACCCTTCACAGAGTATGACGCTGAACGCGGGTGGACACGCCGTCATGCAGAGCTGTGGAAAACACGTGTGGAATGGATGGAAAATTCGTGGAGATCTCACTGATCCTTCAGATCGAAATGAACACGTATCGATTGAGTTCGGTGATGGCGACATCGGGTGCAGCGGTTGCCATACAGATGGGAGAGTACGATAACGCGGCCATGAGGTGAAATTTCCACTCGATTCGTCATTCTTGATAATATATATATGATATTCATCGTTGTAGATTCTGGCAGAGCCAATTTGGCCTGGGAATGGGAAATTGGGTCTCACCCGATGGAGAACCGGCCTGTACGTCCTCGTTGTAGATCGAATTTTCACCTTTTTCAGATGTCCGCCCCCTCGTTCTCTTGGCTTATCACGTTCAATTTCCCATTGTCGTAGGCCTCGTAGCCTTCCGACAATGTTCAGCCTGGTACCTCATCATTCCCTTCAGCCTCCTTGTCCTCATCATACTCATCGCCATGGCTTTCTCTCCCAAATGGAGGTAAGCTAGATGAGGTCACGTGACCTGAGAATGACGAATGATGACGTCATAGGTTGGTGAGGTGGCTGTATTGGATTCCCATCGTCTTCAGCTTCTATCAATTTCTAAACTTGTATATCATCGGTACGGACCATAAGGGAAGGCCACCTAGGCTATATTTAGCCGACGGAAATTTCGCGGATAATTTGGGCCTATTTCCGGCGCTGAAGGTAAGTACTGTACGTATCGTGTTCCCAGATTGACTCCATCAGGAGAGGAGGAGACATATTATCGTTGTAGATGGATCGTGTGACCCAGCAGAAGACAGCAAGGACCTACTACAGAGCCTAAATATCTCGAGGAGCTACACGAATGTGAGCTTCATACCTGTCTCATGTGATGGAAGGAGTGAGACCGACAAAGACATCGGTGAGTCGATGAACGCGATGAATGAGATGACGATGACGTTTCGATGGAGATGGATGAGCGATGTGTCGATGTGATTGGATGATGAAAATGGTTGATGGTTGATGCAGAGACGGCGATTAAGATATTTGCAAAAGAAAGGACGAACCCTCTCATGTTGATCCGAGTCATTTTTGAACCGAAGAAAGGTGACGAGATCGTTCATGTGATTTATGTATGAGATGGATGGATTCAGACTTGATCACGATGGAAGGTGTGACGATTGACAGGAGAGACCAATCCAGAAGAGGGTATGATCTTCTACGTGAAACCTCGGAGGATGTTCGCCGAGATGGTAATGATCTTCCATCAATGTCTACAGACCCCTTCGAGTTGACGGTCGTCAGATGATGGATGAGAACAAATTCAAAGACTTACACGGAGCTTGCCTTCCATCGTGTCACACTTCCTCCTTCTCGTTCACGAGTGCCCTTTGTAATGAGTTTCCTCACCATGCTACATTGAACCAATGGTTTACAAAGGAAATGTTCAGGTGATCTTGATGAACATGGACAAGGCACCGATGACAGAGGGGAAGGTGCTACGATGAGCTGGGTAGAAGATCAGCGGAGTATATCTTCCAGCAGTATCATGATGATCTGAAGACATCGTGCTCATCCGTCGTGTCAGAGAAACCGAGTGTGGTATCCATGCCTAATGTAGAATGAAATGAATCGACCGATCCTGTTCAAATCGAAGGCCCGATGAGTTGATCTCACAGACACCCAGTGACAGGGAGCCATTTGATTCGTTGCAACGTGTCTCATATATCCCCTCTCCATTCTTCCCTCTACCTCCAAGGGTAGGGTGTCGTTCCCTCGTGTATGCTGACCCTCCCATCGCTCCTCTACCTCTATCACCACTTCATCGTCCCTCTATCGGCTCGCGATGATGTCGCTGACCTATCGAGAGGTGCTACAGGACGAAGGGACAAAGCATACCGCATAGGGACCCGTCAGGCGGCTGCGACGTGGAGACATTTATGGTGTCACGTGATCACCGGTCGACCCGCCAGCTCGCTTTCGGAAGAAGGTCTGCGACGGGAGGAAACATAAATTCGGTCGAGCAGACTTCAACAGCCTCTTCTTCCCAACCTCTAAACCAAAGCAATGTCTGACGACGTCCAAGCCCTCGTTGTTGATAACGGATCCGGTGAGTCCTCTCTTCTCTTCTACCTCTATCCCTCCTTCGTTCATCACGACCTTCCATGTTCTCTCTTCTTCGATAAAGATGACCTATAGAGGATGAGAGAGAAAGAGATGCTTACAAAGTGAACAGGTATGTGCAAGGCCGGATTTGCCGGAGATGATGCCCCAAGAGCCGTGTTCCCTTCCATCGTCGGTCGCCCCAGACACACTGGAGTGATGGTCGGTATGGGACAGAAGGACTCTTACGTCGGAGACGAGGCTCAATCCAAGAGAGGTATCCTGACCCTGAAGTACCCCATCGAGCACGGAATCGTGACCAACTGGGACGACATGGAGAAGATCTGGCACCACACCTTCTACAACGAGCT
>MDYQ01000279.1:0-32273 GCA_003024175.1 Planoprotostelium fungivorum | reverse complement strand
GATCCAATTGCATCACATCTTCAATAAATCAACGGTTATTTGAATAGTTTATTTTTAGACAGCGTACCATAGCAATCAGTGATTTCAATCCACGTGCCACTGAAGTATATCCATTGCCTCATCTCGGCTACGACCTAACCGATCAACAACTGATCTGACCTCTGATACATCACATCATTCAAGAATCACCTGCATAGAATCGTGTGATTTGTTGAGTATAGGCTCGCATTTAGTGTTGAGGGTTGTTGTGGCCACATCAGATGGGATATGATAATGTTGGTTGGCTCTGCACGAAGTTTTCTGATATTGTTCTCATGACTTTCTGGGGAAAATTGTCGAGACGAGACAGAGACAAGAGTGGCTTGTGTCTTGTCTCGTACCGTCTTGCGTGATAAAAATGGCAAGACGAGACAGAGACCGAGACAAGCAATTTTTTGTCGAGACAGATCCGAAAAATGCGAGACAAGACAGAGACACAAATTTTTATGTCTCTGCAGGTCCTTAGTTGGGATCAGAAAAAAGTAAAACAGCTGTTTTACTTTTTTACCAGTCTGGTGTTATATCTACATCTTCATCTGTGACATCTCCTGAGTTCTCTGCAGCCTGCAGAATTCTTCTCCTGATTCTGTTCCTTGCATCTGTTAAGGGTGGTGGCTAAGAGGCAGGAATTATACGCAACATTTTCTAAATCGCATTTTGGTCTCTTAACATTATAGAATGATGCATTATGCTCTGAAAGTACTCTATGTGCTGTTGGATTGATTTTTGGAAAAGTTTTTTGTTACTCTTGGTGATGATTTTTACAAAAAGCTAAACAGCAGAAGCGATTTAGCTCTGATACTGGGAGTGCTTAAGCAATATTGCTCTGCAGAGGAATCAGATGATCCATACACTATGCACTTATGGTCACAGATTGATCCCATAGTTGATGGTAAAGCTAAAGCGATTTAGCTGAAATGATGAACGCGATTTAGCCCAATGTTGCGTATAAACCCTGCCTCTTAGCCACCACCCCCCATCTGTTTGATGCATATCTCTTGTCAGCTTATTGTTGTGATATGTATCAAATGTTAATTTTCATCTGGTGGAAAGGGCTATCCTACTGAACAAAATTGAGTGTCTGAGATTGGGGGGTGGTGGCTAAGAGGCAGGGTTTATACGCAACATTGGGCTAAATCGCGTTCATCATTTCAGCTAAATCGCTTTAGCTTTACCAACAACTATGGGATCAATCTGTGACCATAAGTGCTTAGTGTATGGGTCATCTGATTTCTCTGCAGAGCGATATTGCTTAAGCACTCCCAGTATCAGAGCTAAATCGTTTCTGCTGTTTAACTTTTTGTCAAAATCATCACCAAGAGTAACAAAAAACTTTTCAAAAAATCAATCCAACAGCACATAGAGTACTTTCAGAGCATAATACATCATCCTATAGTGTTAAGAGACCAAAATGCGATTTAGAAAATGTTGTGTATAATTCCTGCCTCTTAGCCACAAGCAGAGATAGGAGGAAAAGGTCTGTTTTACTTTTTTGTTGGGTGTTGCACTTTTTCTTCAGTTTGGTGTTATGCAATTTGGGAAGATGGACAAATATTCTTGTCTGTGAACAATTCAATTTTCAAGTCAAAATCTACAACTGTATGCCAATGTTGGCACATGAGATGAATACCATTATTGGGCTCATTTCATCAAGATAAATGATGCAATTTGCAAGTTAGATTTATTATTCACAGCTTGTTTTTTCAAAAAGCTCTTCTAACTGTAATTACAGCTGATTGCTAAAAGTAAACAAATGGATATTTGTCCAAATCCCTGAATTGTTGCATTGTTGTATGCTTGCTGTTTCATGATGTGGTGTATGGTCACCACATAAGAACCAAATAGTTCAATGAGTCTCTGTTTATAAAGAATGATTTCAAACCAAGGAAAGCCAAGGAGTTCCTATTCAATGAATGTGCATTGAATGTGTTTCTTGGTTGCTGAGTTTTCACTGACTTTCTCCAAGTTTTCCATTTAGATGCCTTGTGTTCTCTCTTTTTTGTCAGGTTGGCGTTGTATGTACGATGATGTAGTTCAGGATTATCATGCAGGAGCCATTGGTGTCCCACAACACTCAGCACAGCATTCACCTGTACAGATTATTTATGGTCAAAGATAATCTCCTGTTATTTCACCTCTTACAGCTTCTCATCTACATATACCTCTTATTCAAATTTGTCTGCAGATCCAGTGTTCCATGCAAATCTGCCCAAGCAGCTGATCTTTGTCAATGCGTGATATAAAAACAAATCATCAACAACTACAAAAGACCTGCTGCTGTCTCAATTGTACAACAATAATCAATCAAGGGGTAAATAAAACCACACCATTATGGTTTCATAGGGTGGTCAAGTTGATTACTTCAGAATTTTTATATATTTTTAAGCAGCTGAAGGCCTACTGCCACAGAACCACCTCCAGCTATAAGAGAGTCTACTGATTGTGCCATATCATCCATATGAACATCATCTGCTACAGCAGTCACCTGCTGACGCTCCTGCCATTGATTGGCTGTGAGAAGGTGTATGGCAAATACTTGTCCATCACGAAATATGATTGCACCTCCACTATCACCAGAAAATGAGGGGCAGGAATAGCTGATGTGATGAGGGTGGACTTTCACAATATTCCCTGCCATGACGCCAACTCCATGGTCCGGGTCAAAATCAGCCATCTCCTCCATAATCCCAATCTGGAATGCTACCAAAACACAGTTTGTGCCTATATATCTATAAGAATATGCTTTGATTAGAAAACTCTGAGGCATTGTCAATCAACAAAAGTAATCACCTGGTCTTGGAGTCTGAGGATAGAGAGGTAGAAAGGCAACTGGAGCACAAGCAGACCTTCCCAAAACAGAGAATCTTGCAATATCTAACCGGAAATCAATTGATACCAATTGGAGTGTAACAGTCTCTCCAATAAATGGTTTCCCAAAATAACCTAAGCATTTCAGCGCGTTGAAATAGTGAATCAGTCAAGTAAGATCACCTGTCCTTTGTGCTCCAATAGGCATCATTGATTGGCCAGGATTCTGTTGATCCTCAAAGTTGTGTGCTGCAGATACTGCAGTATGAAGATCTTTCACAAGGAACCCACATCGAAAAGGTAAAAGTTGACCACTGGGGTTGCTTTCACAAAAGTAGATTAGTGACCTCTCAGCAAGGTCTAGTGCTGCAGGAGACAGAATAGAATCTGCACTCACATCAGAATTAACCAACATATAATTGAAGCAGTCAGATCGACCCCTCTCAGCCGCGTATACGCGAGCTAGAGCCTGAGAGGCCCATAGAACCCCATAGAGGCCCTGGAGACACCGCGACAAGAATATATAGAATAAAAAGAGAATAAAGAAGGGTCGACACTCACCGGTGGGGGCGGTCTGAGCAGGAGGAGGGACTATGGCGTCTCTGAGGCCCTCCCAGTCAGCGTCGGTTTTGGCGGCTTGGGCATCGGCATACCACACGTCAATGAAGGCATCATCAACAGTAGTGTCGTTGAGAATTCTGAAAGCTGCCTTCCCACGGAATGTGGTGTCGTAGCCGTTGGTGCGGTGTTGTTGAATTAGACCGTTGAGGAGACCTCGGTTGGGGTGGGTGGCGGTGTAAGGCATCTGAAAAACATCAGTCAGAATCTAGAAGATGATGTGACGCCGACGTCTCGAGAGGTTGAGGGCCAACGTCTGAGCGTATGAATTTACCTTTCGAATATTAGATGTGGCGACAGGATGATAAGGACGAGATTCGCTAAGATGGTTAGAAAATGTGAATACACCGACTGTAGAGGTGACATGTCATTACCTTGGAGATGGCTTAAAATAAGGCCCTGGCTCAAAGGATCTTCTTCAAATGATGGTGGAATACGGTCTCAAGACCTGGAGTGGAAGTTAATAAATGAAGAGGTGAACCCAGCCGACGTCTGAAACCATGGCCAGCGTTCAATTCTATATTATTATTTACCTTTGAGGACGGTTCGAATAAGATCTCTGGCAGTTGGTATAATAAAGAGGATACGAACCCAAGATCTGTTGTGAGACTCAGAATATTGAATGAAGATGCGGTCGACGTCTTCCAAAGGTTCTCGTCTTAGCCGTGGTGCTTGCTCTTGGTTTCGTGAAAAGTGATCTCCGAGCGGGAAAAAAAACCGTTGGCAAATTACCCACGGGTGAGTTGCGTATGAACGGAAAGAGCAGGGATGTGCAGATATAAATTTCCACCAGTCTGCGTAAAGCATGCTCAGGGCACACAAAAGCTTACAAATGTTTTGCAGAGAATTTACAAACTGATCACAGGAAGCAAACATTCAGTGTGTGTTTAGTTGTAGATAAATCCGCTATAATATTCCCTTTTTATATGATGAAGCGAGTACAGAGCGCGCGAACGCTTACAAATGTTTTGCATCATAGTAAAAGGGAATATTATAGCGGATTTCTCTACAACTCACCTTGCACTGAATGCTCGTCTCCTGAGACGTGATTTCCACACAGACTGCACAAAGCGAGTACAGAGCGCGCGAACGCTTACAAATGTTTTGCAGAGGAGGATTACCAAACAGAACACAGGAGACGAGCATTCAGTGCAAGGAGAGTTGTAGAGAAATGGACTATAATACCCCCTTTTACTATGATGCACTTCAACAGATCGCATCATGCAGACACAGGCACTATTTCTCCGCTCACGGTTTCTTTGTAAGAGGATAGCTACCAATATCAGGTTTGGTTTTTACATCAAGGAATACGTCGCTAATCAAATAGTCATTCAAGAAACAGTGGCTCTCTCTCTGGAGTCCGTGTATTGGATATGGGCAGAATATTAGCTGCACCTTATTGTTCAATGAGTAATTCTATCCTTTTTAAATTCAACTGATTTTTGGTAGTTCTTGGTGATTATGGCGCAGATGTCATCAAGATCGAACACCTGAACAGAGGTGTGATATAATCTAATCATCCTCTGACACGGTCAGGTGATGATACCCGGAGCTGGGGCCCACCCTTCACTGCAGAAGGAGGTGACAGTCCAAATATTGTAGCAAGCTTAATGTATATTTACAGGCGAGAGTGCGTATTTTCTGTCTGTAAATCGAAACAAGCGAAGTGTGGCTATAGATCTAAAAAAGGTAGGCACACTTCACCATACATATCTATCGTATGTATGACAGAGTCTTGGAATGATAGAGTTACAGAAGGAAGGACTGCAATTCATCTATGATCTAGTGAAGCAAAGCGATGTGGTAATTGAGAACTTTACACCAGGAAAAGCCGATGTACTTGGCGTGGGATATGAAAAGCTGTCGCAGATCAACCCAAAGATCATCTATACTTCATTAACAGGGTATTTATTCCACAACACAACGTTTGCATATAATAGAAGCGTAACTGGTTGAATCAGATTTGGACCAGATGGGCCATATAAGAGCAGGCTTGCTTATGATGTAATGATATCAGGAGAGAATTCTTGTTGTTCTCTGCTGTTGTACTAATACCCCTCAGGTATGGGAGGATTGATGGGTGTCACAGGAACAGAGGATGGTACACCTGTCAAAGTGAGAGAGAAGTATTGAATCCTATAACTTGAATAGGTGGGAGTTGCAATCACTGATGTCTGTACTGGATTATTTGCACATGGTGCAATCATGGCTGCCCTTATTTCCCGAGGCCAAACAGGGGTAGGCCAGAAGATAGATGCATCTCTCTTGGAGACACAGGTATTTTGATCCATAAACTATATTATGTGACAAAATAGGTGGCTGTGATGGCCAATATTGCCTCCAACTATCTCATTGCTGGCATTGAGAGCAAACCAATGGGTACAGCACACGTATCAATTGTCCCATACCAAGGTTTCAAAACCAAAGATGGGCATATCATTGTGGGAGCCCTCAATGATGGACAGTTTGAGAGATTATCTGCTACACTATGTAGACCAGATCTGTCCACAGATGAGCGGTTTTCAAGTAATACCAAGTGAGCTCTTGACCTGCTTTGCAAAATTTAACATAAAAGCAGACGTGTCCAGAATAGAGTGGCATTGATAGACATCATACAAAACATCTTAATAGGTGGCAATACAGAACACTGGTTGCATGTTTTAGAGGAGGCACACGTCCCATGTGAGATAAACAATACACATCATAATCATGTTCTATAGGTGGCCCTATAAACAGTATGAGCCAAGTGTTCAATGATCCACAAGTCATTCATAGAGAGATGATTCACACCATACAACATCCAACAGTTGGTGAATTCAAGACTGTAGGATTTCCTGTCAAATTTTCTCAAACACCACCTCAAATGTATCTGCCACCCCCAATACTGGGTCAACATACAAAAGAGGTATATTTCTATTCTGACCTCTTTGTCTTCTAATTGAATCAAAGATCATGTCAGAGATCACAGGATATAGCGAGGAATACATCACTCATTTGCACGCAAAAGGAGTATGCTATTATCCTACAGGTCTATAAAACACGTACAAAAAGAGTACAAGATTTCTTCATGTTGGTCATAAAAACATGCAAATCAATCATTAACAAGGTGACCTTGATGTGATCGCAATCATTGTCATTGATCACAATCATGATCACATATGCATTGGATGGTGATGATGATGAGATGTTGATGTGATGATCAGATGGTTTGTGGACAACTTTGGTGGCACAATGATCCAGGCTGTGAGCTGGTGTGTTGGTGTAGACATGGCTGGCCTGTGTTCCATCCTAGAGCACATCCAACTACTGAAGAGTTGTATCCCTTTCATCCAGATGAATCACCACTCTCAAGGAGACAAGATTGTTTGATAGGTGACGAAGATGAGCACATGCCAATCATGACAAGCGTTGTAGATCGAGTTGGATTTATTGCAATTTGCGACCATCATGACGATCAAGAGGGCAAAGATTGGATTAGACAAAGACGTGGGGAAGATCAAGAAGAAGACACAATCTGACATGATCCTGTCTTTAGAGGGGATTGTCCACAATGGATCATCATCCAATGCTGATGGCAAGACAGACTCTCGTTCCAAAGTTCAGATCATTGTGGTCAGAGGACTGCAAGTCAGGCAGTTTTTGAATTATCAACAAAGCACCTGACAAATCTGTCCGTTCACATCAGATGAAAAGACTTGGCCACACATGAGGGAGGAGACAAATAAAGTCTTAAAAAAATTATGCGGTGGTACATACCACTGACTGCTGGTGATGCAATTGATGGGTTTTGCCAATCTGAGTCCTGCAACAGCTAACCTCTGAATGACAATTCCAATGTTTGCGTTATAATAGCCCACACCTAATCATCACCATCAACATCATGTCTTCACATTGACATCATTGTCTCACCAATGTCATGATTTGCAGAGAAGTGTTGAGCGTAGACACATGTGTTGGTGATATTTCAAGACTCTGTGGCCCAGTCAGAAGGGTTGCTGGTCTTCTCAAGCTCGACAAAGATTGACATGTTTATAAGTTATGAAGCCAGTTGATGAGGGCCCAGTTTGCTGTCCAGAAAGATTGTTCTCAGTTTTGATGTTATCATCCATATATATACAGATCGGACCATTGAGAAAAAACAAGAATGCGTAGGAATCAGCAAATGCCAAAGTGGCAGTAAATAAAGAAGTTTTACAACCCTGTTGATTTGTTATGCAGAAATGGTGAAGCAAAATGAAATTTAGAAGGATATAACAAAGTAAGTACGTTATGTCCAGAAATATTTGTCTCTCAGCCAGGTGTTGGACTTACTCTCAATACAGTTGTTGAATACAACTGTAATCTACACGTTTGAACTTTGTTGAGGCATTATATGACAAAAAAGTGACATAAATTATCAATGAAGCATGCAAAAAATACAGAAAAATATGCCAAAATTGAGCTGTGAGTAATAATTTGTGAACATTTTCGATTTTTTTTCTGATTTTACATCAACTTTTCTTATTATTATGAAGTCTATCAGAACTGCGCATGCGCGGTCTATTGTATCTGTCAATTAATTTTTGATTGATCATTCAGGATCTTTTGATTCCATTCCATCACTTCATCAATTAAAGTTGACCATATAATTTTGAAATACTTCAAAACATGTATCAATTTTGATAGAATATAGCATTGTGAAATATAAGATTGCTAGAAAATCAAAAGGAGACAGCAAGTGGTTGCAAAACAAGGTGCTCGTTTTTTATTTAGGTTTGTATATTCTTGGGGTTTCTCAATGGTCTGATACAGACATTTTTTGGTGCAAAAATATGACAAAAAATGACATAACTTCTCAATGAAACATACGGAAAATACAGAAAATACTCTAAAATCGAGTTGTCTGCGCACGCACAGTGAATATATTCTCTCGAGTTTTCTGTATTTTTTGATATCACATCAACTTTTCTGATCATGATGAAGCTTTAACAATATTGCGCATGTGCGGTCTATTGTTTCTGTAAACTAGCTCTTGATGTTTGACAACACTTTGGGTTCGTGACTGAGCCAGGAGAGGGCCTCTCCCTGATTGTACGACATTCTCTCTCGTACTATCAGTCAGCTGTCAGTTGAGGAGTATTACCAAGGCAATTGACGAGACAATATATACGTATCAAATACAATGCACAAGGACGCCCCTATTCTGCGTTTACATTCCTCGTAAACTACATGCCAATGGCATGTTGATGTATCATCAGGCTGCCAGCGTCACCACACAAGACGACCATCAATGTACATACATTTTTAAACTTCAGCCCTCCATGAAATTTCGTACACAGATCTATAGGTGTACGTGATATTGTGATTACTCGGTGCAGATCATCCTCCACTGTGTTGTACAGTATCAGAATATACTTTCTCTCTTTGGATGCGTTGAGATGGCGCTCATTTGGCAGTTTAGGCTGCTCAATCTCACTATCTTCTTCTTCCTCAGGTTCCTCACTGTGGCTGACATCTTCCTTGTGTGTATCTTCCCCTCTACATCATCCCCTGAGCGCCTGGTCCAATTTATGTGAATACCAATCATTTCCTCTTGGCAACAGTGGACATCATGCATGTGATAGTTCTAAATCACGGTCTGGGAAGCCCAAATTTGCAACGGTGTAGCTGCTAATGCTGTCTCTGCCGTAAGGTCCCTGTCTTCCCTTCTTCCAAAATGTTGTCACACGTTAGACAGTCTAGATTGATTTCATGGCTCGATCTCGCTCAACTTCTTCTCATGTGGCTGTTGGCCAACCTCTCTGTCCGTGACACTCACGTGAGTCCTCTTGTTTTGCGGTGCACAACTTCACAACATCATAATCATGCAAACTGGCCAGAAGGAGCACTTAACTACCACAAAATCGATCGTAGGCAACACATATGGAGATCTGTAGCACATACGCTGGTTATATTTCATATTTGGCTCGAAACATACATCGTATTCGAAATGGAATACGTGTCCGGAATGGAATATAATCTTTGAAATAAGAACGTTGCTCAATGACCAGGCTCATAACTCCACCATGATAAGATCTGATTCTCGATCTGATTGCGATTCCATGTTGATACATTGTCATCATGGACGATTTTGAAGCGTAGTATAAGAATTGGTTGTCTCATGTTGCATTTTCTGGTGTTTCTCATCACATGACACTTGTCTAACTGAGATTTGACAGTGTTTTAGTTATTGTATATTAATTGTCTGCTTTCAGATTTTATTCACATACCAGTTTGACCCTGTTAGGGGCTACTAAGCTATTGCTGGTCAACTGATAACTTAGGACTCTGCAGTCCAGTGGGAAGACCCGGAAAAAAGGAGGAGAAGAGGTATATGTAAATTGAGGTAAAGGGTGATATGGCAATTTTTCTGGACATCTGTGTTGAGGTATACAAGGGCAGGGGGTTTGCCTATGTGGTGTGGGGTCCCTGAGTCCATTTAGGGTGGGGTTAGAGTTTAATGTTTAAGAGTTCCGATTTTAGATTGAGGTTTAGGGTTCAGGGTTTAGAGACTACGGTTTTGGAGTTGTAGTTTGGTGCTGAGGATTCAAGGTTTACTATGATTAATAATTTTACATGAATTTTTTACAAAATATTTAATAATTAAAGGTTTCTGTGAAGTCATGAATACTATTCTTCAACATTTCGCAAATCTTGTATTATCTGCTGATTTGTGTGTGAAATTTTCATAGATATGAATCATTGAATTTTCTGTATAATTTACTTTCTGTAATAAGCACAACACTGCCTCTGCACAACAATGTGAAATTTCTGATTTTACTAGATGGGGGAAATTGGTTGTCGAATAAAACAACACATATTGAGTTAAATGACATCATTTAATTAATTTTAGATCCATCAAGTTGACAATGATCCAATAATTGGTGAAATTTGGCTGATGAGAGAATGAGACAATTGAATGTGGAAATTGATAGCTGAAACTAGAGGCTGATGTCCATCTCATTGGGTGTAGTGTCTAAGTGTGGCATTCCAATTTCAGTGAGGTGCAAGGCAGAGATCTCTGCATTCTGTAATGATATGTGATGGTTCAATACCATCCAAATTCAAAAGCATTCCTCCTCTGAGGTTTTAGGGTCAATGATCATTCTGTTGGAACTGAGATTGACCATTCAGGCTCAGGAGGTGCTGGATGTCCCCTGTTTGGCTCAAGAGCTATTCTCTTTGCTATCTCCCTTGTGTTTGATGTGGTGTACAACATCTTCATCAATTTGTGTATCTTGCATGCAATCTGTAAAACACAAATACAGTATCAATTCTAAGCAATAAGAAAAGTATGACAATTAGCCATAGGAATCTGTATTTAATTGTTTCCCCATTCACGATCAGGAAGCACAACAGGAGCAATGAGTGTCCAAGAGTAGAGTAGGAAGCACACTAAGGCAGAAGCACTCTTCACCCAGAAAGCAGCAGTACCAGAGCTAGCCATTGCACTATTGGACAATCAGTGACTGAAATGAGAACAAATCACCTGTCATTGCTGGGGTTGTGAACAGTTGCCCAATCGGTCATGAGCATGGCCACATACATAGCACCAAGGGCAAAAACAAGGTGGAAGACAGAGTAGTTGTATGCAACAGGCTCGTCACCATCTACCTCCTTCTTTCCTGATTCTTCATCTTCACCCTGAGTCAAGGGCTCAGTCTCCTCTGTGTGAGAGCTTCCCAGATGCGATGCAGTGGAGATTGTAGCATATAGAATAGATATGATGGTGAAGATTGCTCCCTGAATCAGTGAGATGGAGTATGGGAGCTAATCAACTCACTATGAAGAGGACAACATTGAAAGTGGGTGATTTTGGAGAGTTATCAGTGCGATGAAAGGGGTTGTCCAGTGAATTATCAGAGAGATTAGCAGACCACATGAGCCAAGTGGTGTATAATCCCACAACAGCCGGCTGGAGAAGACCAGACTTGGGCCACACCTCTTGTACTTTGGGATGAACAGAGATGAAGTAGATCAGCACAGTGAGGAGGAGGTTGATGGTGACAACCATGATACTCTTCACGGCGTGGAAGAACACATAAGCCAAGACAGTACCCGTGATGGTCAGCAATCCCAATACAGCCGTAGCTCCCATCAATATGTACAGCCTGCGCAACATCGTTACATAAATACACCATACTGTACCCACCACTTCTTGCTGTCCAAGTCTTCCTCCATCTTCTCGATCCAATTCTCGGCCCAAGAATGAGCAAAGTCAACCAGATAAACAAGTTGAACCAGAATGAAGATTCCAGCACCGGCCAATGCGAACCAGCTGTAGTAATGGAAGGCAACATTGGGTATAAAGAAGAACCCTACAGCAGCTCCCACCATGAGTAGTATCTGAAGAAAAGGTCAGAGAGAATGATATTCATAGTTGAGTACCTTGACGCCCCACCATCCATCTTGAAGGGAATGTCTGAAATCACCGTGTCTCCTCACACCAACCATGAGAAGAGCCATGAAGAAGTGAAAAAGTGCTACGGCAGCAGTGATACGGTAAACCGTTTCCGTTTCGAAACATAGATTTTTATCAACACTGTTCTCGCACCCTGTGCGTATCGCTAAAAAGAATTGATCAGTCGATGTTGTTGTTCTTATCCTCACCCTTAATCCAGTGAAGGCGCTCCGAATTACCCCAAGTCTTCAAAGCCCAAGCAATTATGGCAGTGATGAAGAAGAACACACTATATACAATTCTACCACCTATGGCTGACATGGGAACCACAGTACCACAAAGAGAACATGCTCTGGGATGAATGAGTGAGAAAGGCACTATGAAAAATACTTGCCCTTTACAGAGACAAGAAGCGGCCTCGCAGGCAAGACAACTTATCAAGCACCCCATGAGCTGGATTTTTCCAGTTGAATCAATGAAAAGTAAATATTTGTTTCTTCCACGGCTGAATCAGAGGAAAAGTGCTTTCAGATAGCCAAAAATTCTCAGCAAACCGCTACTCCACGTGAGCAGAGAGCAAGAAGCTTTTTCTGACCTACCCAGAATGAGGCAATTGATTCTATTCAGCATCCTACTGGGATTGTGTTATTTGCAAGTGGATGCAAAGGTCGTCACTGGTAGATTGGACACTGATAGAAAATGGCAGTACGTGACCAAGTTCGCCTTCCATCCTGGTGAAGGAAAGTGACTCTATCTTATAACTCATACAAAGAAGGAGAAAAACTGGGGGAGAACAATTACACATTGATGGGATCCCTACAGTTCAACTTCACTAATTACAACACGACTGCTTATAAGCCTTCCATCTACTTCTATTTGTACGAGGCTCTCAACAAGACCAAATCCTGGCCAGACATCTACTCTAACGTGGACTCTTGGACCTGTGAGGAGCTGACTGGTAATGCTTCCAGCTGGAGAAGAGCACCTATAGACGATAGTACGACTACCGCGGGATTTCAGAGATTTGGTCAACAATTCCCCCGTTACTGGTTCTTCGCTATTGCAGATTGCCAATCTCCAAACGGACTGCATCTCGACTACGACTTAACTCTTTTGAACACCGACTCGGATTGGGGAAGACATGTGTCCTACGATCAGCAGGACCTCCCAGGTTTATATCTGTTCTATTTCTTCATCTATTTCTTTGGAGTCGCTGTTCATGCTTGGGGCATGTACAATCTTTGGAGATCAGATTTTTTGCATCCGGTGAGATTCATCCAAGTGGAGGTGCCTGACTCGTTTAGGTGGTCAAGCTGTTGTCAGCAACCATTGCCATCTATTCGATCTCTATTTTTAGTGCCTTCATCCACTGGATGGCATACCACAATAATGGAAGAGGCTCACCTTTCCTGAATGGAACCTCTGAATGTGCGTAGATTTCACAGCTTGAGCTAACGATTGCAGTCTTTGACTTCACTTCACAAGTGCTGCTGACCCTCCTCCTGCTGCTGATTGCCAAGGGATGGGCCATATCCAACACCGAAGTCAAAGAGAGGAACATCGTTGCTGGTGTCATTGCCGTGTTCATCATCCTCTACTTCTCCACCTTCCTGTTCGCATGGACTCGATGGGACCCCGCCTCCACTCTGTACATCTACGAGACAGCCCCTGGTATCGTCATTCTGGTGTTCAGAGCCCTGACCCTGATCTACTTCATCTATTCTCTCCGCTTCGGTGTCCTCCACGAGTCCCACCCCTCCAAGAGGAGGTTCTACCAGATCTTCGCTGCCGTCTACACTGCTTGGTTCTTATCTCTCCATCTCATCGTCATTGTAGCAGCCATCAGAGACCCCGAAGAGAGAATCAGAACGGTGGTGCCCTTCTATGTCACTGTGCAGACCTTGGCTCTCGCTGTACTGGGTGAGTGATCTCCCATCGTTTCTGGCTGACCACAAACAACAGCTTTCTTGTTCTGGCCCTCTCAGATCGTCAAGTACTTTGATGTCAGACCTTCCGAAGGTTTGCTCACTGGAAGCTCCTCCTCTCCTTACGAGACGCTATAATCCTCCATAAAATTCACATAGCACATCACTCGTCTCTTGACACATGAATAACCCTTGGGCATCTAAAAACAGGGACCTTCTGTAATTTGGAAATGTAAAAAGAAAGGTAACACAAGGCCAACATTGTTTGTTTCGCATCAGTGCAGTGAGTCCTCCCACCCAACTGGACTTCTTTTGCTGCCATTCCGTTGGTTACAGTGGAATCCAATTCGGAGAAGAATTCGTCGTTCTACACCGCGAGTGGAATTTCTGTCCTCACGTGATCATCTCACAGAAACGATGGAAGAACAAAGCGCTCTCTCAGAGGAATCAATCTCGAATAATGCTTCAACTGTATCAATTGACACTTCTCTCATTCCTTCGTCAGAGATCAATGAAAAGCTTGACAACAATGCGCGCAAGCAATTGGACCTTCTTGGAGTGAGAGCAGTGAATGCTTCGGATATGGAGGAAGGAGTCCTACGTCAAGTAGACGATGCAATGCAACACCAATTAGAGGAGGAACAGAAGAGAGCTGCACTCGAAACGCCTCACTCGGCAGACATCAGAAGAATACAGAAGGAGATCGTCGAACTGGAGAGGAGGATCACGGGAGGGAATGGACAGCAGGACGCTGAGAAGCACAAATTGATTTTGAAGAGGAAGACATTGGATGAGCTGAAAAACAAAGAGAGAGTGTGGCGCACACTGCGCGATAAGCGAGAGGAGAGGAGTAAGGCTACAAAGGCTGCCTCTATTGCACCGAGCGTCCCAGAGCCCTTCCCGAACAGCGTCAAATTTATCCGACCTGTCTTTGATTCCTCAGACCCATTCACCGAGGCTCTCAGCAAAGCTGAGACGCAGAGAGATTCCCTGATCGACCAAGGTAAAATCACACCCTTTGCCACACAACGAGACACCCCAACGCCTACACTCAGAGAGGAACGGAAGAGGAGAAGATTGGCGGAGGATCTACCTGATACCATGGATACCGTTGAGGAGTACAGCGGCCAGAAGAAGAGAGCGACTGCCCCTGTGTCCAGAAAGAAGAAGGTAGCATGGATGGATGATGCCGACGAAGAGGTGTACGTCAACCGTGTCACCAACTGGAAGAATTTGAGCTTAATCGAGAGTCTCTCCAACGAACATACCGTTCATACCATCATCCCTCAGGTTATTTCCTTCTCTCACTCCTTGTTCACTCTGACAGGATCATACTGTCGATCAGGAGCAGTCCAGTAGTGAAGAGGAAATTGTAGACGAAGAGGAGAAGGAGAATAAGGAGGAGAAGGAGAATAAGGAGGAGAAGGAGAATAAGGAGGAGAAGGAGAATAAGGAGAAGGAGAATAAGGAGGAGAGGGAGAGCAGTAAGGAGGAGAGGATAGACAGAAGGTCGAGCGATGACGAGGCTTTCGTGATGGGACTGTCTAGCGAGGAAGAGAAGGATGACTACGAGCAAGGGGGAAGGAAGAGGAAGAGGAGGTCCAGCGGGCCTGAGGAGATGAAACCACTGATGGAAACCATCGTGTCCTCCACATCCTTCTCTGCTGATAGAGAGAAAGACACGGTGAATGGAAGGGAATGAGGGATCTGATCTGTTTAGGTGATGGAGGGCGATTATCGGTTACCCTACCAGATGTCGGAAGCACTGTTTGAATATCAGAGGACAGGAGTTCGATGGATGTGGGAATTACACACACAGGCTGCAGGAGGAATCATAGGAGACGAAGTGAGCTATTTCAATGCAAGGAGGATTGATTCAAGTGCAGATGGGTTTGGGGAAGACGATCCAGACAATATGCTTTCTGGCTGGTCTCCACTATTCTAAGCTTCTAGATGGTCCGATCATTATTG
Source organism: Planoprotostelium fungivorum (assembly GCA_003024175.1). Taxonomy (NCBI): domain Eukaryota; phylum Evosea; class Variosea; order Cavosteliida; family Cavosteliaceae; genus Planoprotostelium; species Planoprotostelium fungivorum. The sequence continues at coordinate 16,493 of MDYQ01000279.1, read as the reverse complement.
TATCACCAGCCACTCTCATGCAGCAAGTGAGTTGATAGAAGAGACGTTGACTGAGCGGAAAAGTGGGTGAATGAGATACACAAGTGGTGGCCCCCATTCCGAGTGGTCCTACTTCACGACTCAAGCTCAGTGAAAGGCAACAGGAAGAAAGTGATGAAAACGGTGACCGGAAGGAAGGGAGGAGTCCTGATCACCACTTATGAAGGTGTGCGGTTGAATCAAGATCTCTTGCTGTCTGAATACTGGGATTATATCGTGCTCGATGAAGGTCATCGCATACGAAATCCAGACGCTGACACTACCTTGGCCATGAAGAGGTGTCATCATCCTGTCATCTCATCTAGTTCAACCACGACAGATTTCCCACACCTCATCGATTAGTACTCTCAGGGTCTCCCATTCAAAATAATCTAACTGAACTCTGGTCCGTCTTTGATTTCGTTTTTCCCGGGAAGCTAGGAACGCTACCCACATTTCAACAAGAGTTTGTCTACCCCATCAGTCTGGGAGGATACGTCAATGCTTCACCAATACAATTGACAACTGCGTACAAGTGCGCTGTTCTTCTGAGAGAACTCATCAAACCCTATCTACTCCGGAGACTCAAATCAAATGTTTTACAGCAACTCCCCAAGAAGAACGAACAGGTAGATGCGAGTATCGATTCATAATGACGTTATACAGGTGCTCCTTTGCCACCTGACGCGGGAGCAGCGAGACGTATACGAAAAGTTTTTGAAATCAGATGAAGTAGTATCCATACTGGATGGTAAACGGAATGCACTGTATGGAATCGACATACTGCGAAAGATCTGCAACCATCCAGATCTCTTAGAGAGGAAGTCAAACGAGCGTCCGGAAGATTATGGGAATGTGGATCGATCAGGAAAGCTAAAAGTCATGGAGCAGCTCCTCCCTCTCTGGAGAGACGAAGGACATAAGGTAGGAGGCCCTTGTATCGATCTGACATCACCTTTTCAGGTGCTGTTGTTTGCCCAGACGAAGCAGATGATGGACATCCTAGAGACCTTCCTCGTGATGAAAGGAATGTCTTACTTACGGATGGACGGTGACACACCGATCAAGAGCAGGGCGTACATCGTGGAGAGTTACAACACTGACACTAGCATCTACGTGTTCCTTCTGTCCACCAAAGTGGGAGGTGAGGAGAGAGAGAAGGAGAGGAATGACGAGGACAGGTCTGGGATTGAACTTGGTGGGGGCCAACCGTGTGATCATCTTCGATCCGGACTGGAATCCTAGCAACGACATGCAGGCACGAGAGAGAGCATGGAGGATAGGGCAGAAGCGCGACGTGACGATCTACCGACTGATCACATCGGGGACCATCGAAGAGAAGATCTACCACCGTCAGATCTTCAAGCAGTTCCTGACCGACCGAATCTTGAAGGACCCAAAGCAGAAGAGGTTATTCAAATACAAACACCTCAAAGACCTATTCACTCTAGGCGAGGAGTACCAGAAGGTGACGGAGACGGAGGAGTTTGTGGAGCACAACTTTAGAGACGAGAAGGAAGACATTCTGCTCCAACCATCCCATCAGCCCGAAGAGGAAGACCAAGAGAAGGGAAAGAAGGATGAAGCGCTCATTCTGAGAAAACTGTTTGACGGTGAGGTGAAGAGAGAGGAGGAGACTGAAGAGACAAGGGCAAGAGGGATCGCTGATGAGAGGAGTCATCAGTCACGATGTGTTGGTGGACGGAGAGAAGCGAGAGAGAAGGGGAAACATGACGGAGAACACAGCGGAGAAGATTGCCGAGAGAGCGGCGGAGGCACTGGAGAGATCACGGAGACAATGTCTGAAGGAGGACATCTCCACTCCCACCTGGACGGGTCGATCGGGGGCTGCGGGGAAGCGGTTCGGAGGGAAGCCTTCCTCCATTCTGGCCTCTTCCATGGAATCTCAAGAGAGCGCACACACCCCGGCAGGATACGGCAACAAGTCTACCGCCATGTCATCTGCCCAGCTGATGCAGTCGATGGGAAGGACAGAAGAGGCCTCGGGGGAACAGGAGGGACTGATCCGAGAGCTCTACGATTATCTCGCCTCCAGAGGAGGCTCTGCAAAGACAGAGGAGATCATCACTCGCTTCAACCACAGAGTGAGACGGCAGGAGGCTGGCGTGTTCCGCTCCGCCTTGAAGAAGATTGCCACATTGTACAAAGAAGCAAAGATCTGGAAGCTGAACGATTTTATCTGAATCATCCTCTGCTCTGTCACTTGGATCCCATCCCACCTGACGGAATACACGATATCGTCAGCTCTTTTCTGTACTCTGTACTGTGGTTTGATATTGCGATAGAAATTGTTCTGGAGACCAGAGAACAAGCTCCTTCTGGAATTTCATGACAACCTCATCAGGGGGCTCACTTTGCAAATGGATCTGATTCGACTCAACCACAGATGAATCCAACGCATCACCTCAAAGAATTCATCCAGCCCAAATTCCATACAGAAACGGATGACTAGCAGTTTGAAGTGAAAAAATCTGTGTGGTTGAATTTCATCGTGCATTGAGACTCACTTGGCCAGCTGTATCTTGGCTGCCACACTAGGTCTCACAATATTAATGGATCCAGTTCGTTCTATCCCCACGATAAATTAAGAGCTGATGTTTCCATTTACCGTTTGCATTAGTTTGCACGTCGATCGGAGCCGGTTCTTCATTCTGTGCATCAATTACAGTGAGAGCAATGAGTCTCTTGAGCTCTTCGATGGTAGTACTCGAAACGATCTCAAATCGGTGAGCCTTCAAGTGATCGTACAGAACTTCTGGATTTTTACTGGCTATCTGAGCATACTCCATCACCTTGTTTATATCAAACCAGAATGTCATTTGTCGATGATCGTCACCGGACGACTGATACCATTCTTCGCATCGTTTCCACACATGGTAACAAAGAGTGGACAGCCCAACAGATGTACACTGGCTGCTTGTTGATTACGATACCTCCAGCACTCTTGTGGTTGCGCACGTTTTGAGATCACCCCGTTGTAGCCCAACATTTCTTGCCCATTCTGCGCATCACATCGTCGGTTCAAGAGGCAATGGAGGAGCCGGCACCTCAAAAGATAGAGGATACAACACCTCAAGACATGGACGAGGGTGAATTGTATGATCACTCCAAACTGAATGATCCCATCAAGAGAGTAGAGGTGAACGCAATCAACACCACATCAACTGAAACATATAGGACAAATGGAAGCTTTTGCCTGCCTTTTTGAAAGTTAGGGGCTTGGTCAGACAGCACATTGACTCTTTCAATTACTTTGTGAACGTGGAGATCAAAAAATTGATGAAAGCCAACGAGAAGATCACAACCGATGCAGATCCCAAGTTCTTCCTCAAATACCACAACATTTCGGTTGGACGACCATCAGCAGATGATGACATGAACGGAGGGGACGTTACGCCACACGAATGCAGACTCAGAGACCTCACTTATTCAGCACCCATCTCAGCCGACATCGAATACACCAGAGGCGTTCAGATTGTGAGGAAGAAGGGAGTGACCATAGGCAGACTGCCTATTATGCTCAGAAGTTCCAAGTGCATCCTCACTGGAAAGAACCCCGATGAATTGGCCAAGCTTGGAGAATGTTCCATAGACTCTGGTGAGAGAAACGATCTTTTATGTCAGCCTCCATGTGAATGAATAGTATGAATCGTTCTCTATGTGAACCATTTCTATGAATGACCTGCCACTCAGGGGGCTATTTCATCTGTAAAGGAAATGAGAAAGTGATATTGATTCAAGAGCAACTGTCAAAGAACAGAATCATCATCGAATTGGACAACAAGAAGAACGTGTGTGCCAGTGTGACATCCTCGACAGAAGAGAGGAAGTCAAAGACGAACGTGGTGCAGAAGAATGGAAAGCTGTACCTGCGAATCAACACCTTCACGGACGACATCCCTATCATTGTGGTCCTGAAGGCCATGGGAATGCAATCTGATCAGCAGATCATCTCATTCATCGGCTCCAAGCAGGATTTTGTGGATGGAATAGCAGCCTCCTTTCAAGAGTGTTACAGTCTGGAGATCTTCACCAGGCAGCAGGCCCTCGAATACATCGGAAGCAAGATCAAGATCGTCTTCCGTAGTCCGTTCAAGGCAATGCCTACCAATCGAAGGAGCAAGGTCAGTGACATCCCTAGTCGAGGCTGACCCGGACAGGTGGATGAGGCCAGAGACATCCTGGCCACTGTTCTCCTCAGTCACGTCCCCGTCAAGAACTACGACTTTCGAATGAAGTACACTTACCTCACTCTCATGATCAGAAGAATTCTTCTGGCCAACAAGGATCCACATGCTATCGACGATAAGGACTATTACGGTAACAAGCGTCTCGAGTTGTGAGTCGTTGATCCAATTTCAATCGTTGTCATATGACTCTGCTGTCGTCTGCATCTTCTCAGGTATGGTCTCACCTAGAAACAGAGCAGGACAGTTGCTGTCCCTGATGTTCGAGGATCTACTGAAGAAGTTCAACAACGAACTGAAGAAGACGGCCGAGTCCAACTTCCAGAAGCAGAACCGAGTGCAAGTCTTTGACATCTCCGCCTGCATGACACCCAAGACCATCACAGATGGATTCATTCATGCCATCTCCACTGGAAACTGGACGGTCAAGAGATTCAAGATGAATCGTTCGGGTATCACTCAAGTCCTCTCCAGACTTTCGTTCATCTCAGCTCTGGGTCACATGACGAGGATGAACTCACAGTTTGAAAAGACCCGAAAGGTCTCCGGCCCTCGCTCTCTACAGGTGTTGATCTCTCATCTGTCTGTCCTCCCTCTATCGTCTGTGTTGATTTGATCATGTGATTCATTGCTGTAACAGCCATCACAATTTGGAATGCTTTGTCCAGCAGATACTCCCGAGGGAGAGGCCTGTGGACTGGTGAAGAACTTGGCTCTGATGACCCACGTTACCACGGACGATGAGGAGCCACCACTCGCCCGTCTTGCGATCAACCTGGGAGTTCTAGGTGGGGAGAGGTGAAGGATGAGAGCTGACAGAGGTAGACATCAACACGTTGTCGGGAGAGGAGATCACAGGGGACGGAGGGATGAAGGGATACCTGGTCTTCCTCAATGGACAGATCTTAGGCATCCACACTCAGCCTCACATCTTAGCAAGGAGTCTGCGACTGTTGAGGAGACAAGGAAGAGTCAAGGAGTTCGTATCGGTGTACCTCCACGACGAGCAACACAGTGTATATATCGCCTCTGATGGTGGAAGAGTGTGCCGTCCTCTCATCATCGTCGACAAAGGAAGGCCCAGAGTGACAGAAGAGCACATCCGACAATTATCCGACGGCATCTTTGCCTTCGATGACTTTTTGAAGAGGGGACTGATCGAGTACTTGGATGTCAACGAAGAGAACAACTCGATGATCGCAGTGTACGAGAAGGATATCAAGCCCAACACCACTCACCTGGAGATCGAGCCCCTCACCGTACTGGGAGTCTGTGCGGGTCTCATTCCATATCCTCACCACAACCAATCCCCCAGAAACACGTATCAATGTGCTATGGGCAAGCAAGCCATCGGTGCCATCGCCTACAACCAACTCAACCGAATCGACACACTCCTCTACTTGATGGTCTACCCACAGAAGCCCATGGTCAAGACGAAGACCATCGAGTTGACTGGATACGAGAAGGTGTGTCTGTCACAGGCATCCCAGGTGACATCACCCAGGTTCCGGCAGGACAGAACGCCACAGTGGCCGTGATGAGTTATTCAGGCTATGATATTGAGGATGCCCTCGTCTTGAACAAGGCAAGCATAGATCGAGGTTTCGGTCGGTGCATCGTTCTCAAAAAGCACGCTACCTCCGTGAAGAAATACATCAACAACTCGTGAGTGATGCCCTCACGATAACGATAGGGTCTCCTCTGTATGCAACGATACTGAGATGAAATAGACTCGATCGATTGGGTGCACCGTTGGAGGAGAATGGAATCCGAAACAAGAAGCACGAAAAGTTGGACCTGGATGGTATCGTTAGTCCGGGAGAGCAGCTGCTGAATGGAGATGTGTACGTCAACAAACAGACCCCAAAGAACACGACCAACATCAACAACAATGAGAATCGCTCTGATGCAGGTGAGAAGACAAAGAGATGAAACTGAGAGGTGCAGAGTTCTTCGATACACCGTCGACGTGGAAGTCAAATCCAGTGTTTGCGGACAAAGTGATGTTGACTTCAACGGACGAGGACCATTTCTTGATCAAGATGCTGTCGAGGAGTACACGCAGACCCGAGCTGGGGGACAAGTTCAGTTCGAGACACGGACAGAAGGGAGTGGTAGGAATCATCGTCAACCAAGAGGACATGCCCTTCAACCACCAAGGAATGTGCCCAGACATCATCATGAATCCTCACGGTTATCCCTCTCGTATGACCGTCGGCAAGCTCATCGAGCTCTTGGGAGGGAAGGCTGGTGTCTTTGAAGGGAGACACGGATACGGAACTGCCTTTGGGGGGGACAAGGTGGAAGACATCAGTCGCGTCCTGGTGAAGCACGGGTACAACTACTCAGGGAAAGACACACTCACATCAGGTACACTTTAAATCGAATGTCATTCATTCCATAGACTCTGACATTCTGTACTGACAAAGAGTAGGAGTGACGGGGGAGACACTGAATGCATATATCTACTTTGGACCAATCTACTACCAGAAGCTGAAACACATGGTCATGGACAAGATGCACGCGAGAGCGAGAGGACCGAGGGCGGTGTTGACGAGACAACCGACGGAGGGAAGAGCCAGGAACGGAGGGCTTCGTCTGGGAGAGATGGAGAGAGACTGTCTCATTGCATACGGTGCCTCAGCCCTTCTGATGGAGAGGCTGATGGTGTCCTCTGATCAATTCACCGTTTTCGTGTGCAAGGACTGCGGTCTCCTCGGGTATTCAGGATGGTGCCAATTTTGTAAGAGCTCCTTGACTATGGCGAGAATCAACATCCCCTACGCCAGTAAGCTACTCTTCCAGGAGCTACAGGCCATGAACATCTCGCCCAGACTGAAACTGAAGGACTTATAAATGTGGTGCACTGTCCTCGTCATGGCAACATGAGTGATGTTTCTAAGTGGTTCCTTCTCCTCGTAAGGAGATATTATTGTGAGAACGGATGAATCGGAGGATGGCTGTCTCCGGGACACCCAACAGAACACACCAGCTGAGGTCTTCCAACCGGGGCTCATGCAACTCGGTGAACGGTCAGTCCCGGTGAAGGGATTGGATACTTATGTAACGGTGCAAACGAGCTATTCCCTTGGGCAGATATTGCATGTTGGAAGACATTCTATCGTGCAGAGAGCCACACACAATGCCACAGGAATTCTAGTTACGACAAAGAGACCGATTACGGTTGGGAAGAAGATGTTCGAAAAGTATGCTCGGGAGGTGAATGTTTCTCAAATGATCAAAGTTGACCCTCTAAGCTTGCGTTCACCTCTCATCTCGGCCAAAACAAGTTCATTTTGCCGGTTCTGGAGGTCTGTATTGAATGTTGCCTCTTACTGATTACAAATCAGATAGTGAAGACTCCCGATACCCAAATGGTAGTCACAAACCATTTCGATGGGGAATCCTTGGATCACATCCTGCAAACTGTGAGTGTCAGCTCACTCCATCTCGGTCTGATCGAACTGAAAGGGGGGTTTTACTCTCATCGAATTTCTATTTTTTGCATTGGATGTAGTAGAAGCCATTGGCGAAATCCACCTTGGGGGTGTCGTCCATCAGCAGCTTACGCCAAATCACATTCTGTACAACAAGGGGACGAGACAGATCAGAATCATAGATTTCAGTCTTTCAACTCTTTTGAACAAGGTCAGACCCGTGGTGTCTAAAGTGAACAACTTCTCAGATCATTATGAGTATATCTCGCCTGGTGAGTTGAATGATATCGTCGAGATTAAATAAGCTACAGAGCAGACGGGCAGGATGAATCGAGAAGTAGATTATCGTACTGATCATTACACATTAGGAGTGGTGTTCCACAGGGTGAGAGAAAAAAGAGATTTCAATAATGCGAGGTAGATCCTCACGGGGTCAATGCCATTTACGAGCAAGAACACAACTGATTTATTCTACGAAATCATAGCCAGGACACCGAACCCCGCATCCTCGATGAATCAAGGAGTGTCACTGTCCTTATCTTACATCGTATTGAAGTTGCTCTCCAAGAGTATGGATAACAGGTGAACTCTTACGTGACTCACACTCTCAACGAGATAGGTACCAAAGCACGTATGGAATCAAGTGCGATCTGCAGAGGTGTCTAGAAGAGGTGGGAGGGAAAGAAGAAATGAACTAACTGTCGACAGACCATGAGAGGAGAGAACTCTACTTTTATCGTGGGGCAACATGATGTCAGATCCATCTTTCAGGTGTGTCCATTGCATTGCATGCCATTCAATCCTTCAGGTGTCTCAAAAGATGTATGGTAGGGAGCAGGAGAGACAAGTGAGTTTAGAATTCACATGAGACGCTGATGAAGAGATGTAGAAACTACTGCACGTATTCGAGGATGTCTCAAATGGTGTAATACCCTCTCAATTGGTCCTAGTGGGAGGTATATTTGACGGTCATCGAGAATCAAGTTCAATTCATCGACCTCCATCAAATCATTATCAAAGATCAATACACCAACATCTAACGTCAGCATGGAAGCTCATCCGAGTACACAGGGCACAGCGGAATTGGAAAAACATTGTTAATCAATGAAGTGCAGAGACCTCTTCTGAAAAATAGCGGGCAATTTATTTCTGGAAAGGTACGGGAGACAAATCGTCAGATGATGAAGGGCTTATAGGTGGATCAATTTAGCAAGGGAATACCGTATGCTTCACTCATTCAAGCTTTCCGAGGATTGATTCGCATGATATTGATGGTAATCGACTCTGTTGAAATGGTCTCATCTTTTATTCAGGAACCTGCAGAGCGTATCGAGTATTGGAAGAAGGTGCTGCTGCAGGGATTGAATGGGAAAGGCCAAGCGATTATAGACACTATTCCAGAGGGTGAGTGAGCATTCAGTCATCAGAGGATTGACGTCAACAGTGGAATTAATCATAGGGCCACAGCCAGAACTACCCGTGTTGGGATCACTGGAGAACCTGAATCGGTTTAAGGCCGTCTTCGTTGACTTTATCAGCGTCATCGCACAAAAAGACCATCCCCTCATTCTGTTTTTAGACGATCTACAATGGGCAGACACACCCACTCTGACCCTGGTGGAGACCGTGATGCTGAGACCCAAGATGAAGTATCTCATGATCATCGGTGCATACCGCTCCAATGAGGTGCTTTCACTCCTGTCGTATATCATTCGTGAAGAGAGCGTAACACAGTGTAGGTGGGAGGGCAACATCCATTGAGTGTAGTGATGTCATCGGTGCGGGAGAAGAAGAATGTAGTGGATATCATTCTCAAAGAACTCTCGGAGGATAATGTCAAGAACCTGTTGACAGACACACTCCGCTGTACGGACTCAAGGCTGATCGATCCCTTAGCCTCCATTGTCATGGCCAAAACAAAGGTGAGATGCAACGAGAGAGAACTGAACAGAACAGGGCAATCCATTCTTCACAAACTCGATGCTGATGTCGCTATCACGTGATCACCTGATACGATGGCATGCAGCCACAGGAAAATGGGTATGGGATATCAAGGAGATTCTGTCCAGTGATATGACAGATGACGTGGTTGTTCTGATGAAGCGAAACATCCAGGCTCTACCTCAGGAGACCCTCAGGACCATATCCATGGCAGCATCGATCGGAAATACGTTTGACGTTCCTCTGTTGTCCACCGTCATGCACACTCCCATACGAGAGGTGGTCACAGCCTTATGGCCCGCAGTGAAAAAGGAACTCTTGTTGATTCAAGGAGAGGAGGCATCCATCGCATTCGATGAGAGGGAGCTGGACGAACTCTTGTGTGGGGCCACCATCCGCTTCCTTCACGATCGAGTTCAGCAAGCCGCCTACGAACTCATTCCTCAGTCTGATCGTCCCTCCATCCATCTCGATATTGGCAGGACTTTCCTTTCCTCTCTTCCCTCTGATAAGGTGGATGTACCCCGTCACCCTCTCTGATACGAATGTTTCAGGTGGAGGAGAGAGTCTTTGAGATCTTGCCTCACTTCAAGTTGTCATCCAACATCATCACCGATGCAGGGGAGAGGGACCGCTTAGCCTCCCTCTGCCTCACTGCTGGTGAGAAGGCCAAGGTATGTATGGAAATGGCATCCAATCAATAACGAGAGATAGAAATCCTCAGCATACGCACCGGGTGTAGAGTATTCCAGGATGGGGATCAAGATGATGGGAGAAGATTTTTGGGAGAGAGATTATGACAGGGCACTATCTCTCCACAAGATATTAGCCGAATGCTTGTATCTCAGTGGTGACTTCGCCACCGCCGAGTCTCTCTACCTGGATCTCGTACCACGATGCAAGAGCGTGGATGACACAGCTAGTGTTTATTTCATACAAGCCACTCAATTCGAGTACCAACAGAGGTACAGCGACGTAGTTGTCGTGTTGATGAAGTGTCTGCAACTGTACAACATAGACCTTCCCATCGACTTTTTAGACCATTCAGACGAGGTGAGGATGATACAGATCATCAGACAGTGGAGAGTGTGATGACAGACCAGATCTACATCGAGCCGGCGAAGGAGGAATTTGCAAAGATGAAGAAGACGATCGATGAGAGGAGTATCAGTTCATTTGTGGACATTCCAGAAGCCAATACAGTATCCGAGGAACAGAGCATGAAAGCCTTCGCTGGGATGTGGGCAGCCCTGTACATCATCGGAAGGAACAATCTGCGAGCACTGGCCATGACAAAAGCCGTCAACTACGCCATGGGAGTGGGGAGAAATCACTACACGGCCATCATCTACAGCAATTGGGTCTCCTCTGTGCCTCAGCTCGTGGAAGATTACAGTTGGTCCCAGAAGGTAGTGGACATGGCCTTCGCTCTCCTTCCCATCTACTCCAATGATTCCTTGGTCAATCGGGCCCTCTTTGGTTCAGCTTGGGGAGCCTTCAGAACGATGTCCGCTCACGTCTCTGTCCCCCTCCTCAGAGAAGCCCTGGATCGAAGCATTGAGAACGCTGATGTCCCCTACATGTGCTACTGCGGAGACAACGTCCTCACCTTCTCATGGCACGCTGCTGTCCCTCTCCCAGAGGTACATCCATGTCTAAATCCTCCTCACTGTGAATGCAGGTCGAACAGTTGTTCAAGCGGGTGATGGGATTCATGGAGGTGAGTGAGAGGAGGCAGAGGCATGCTGATGAGTCAGGTGGTGAATCCCATAGTGTATATGTTCTGTCAGTCAAACCACATGCACATTGGACTACACTTGGGTCGAATGGAGGGGTGGAAGGCAGTGGAGAAAGATTATCTACAGCACTGTGAGACGTTCATCCTGAGCTACGGTGGGTACTGGTCCATGAGATTGAGAGAAGCATTCTGGACCCGCAACCAGGACTTCCATTACCTCTTGGATGTATTGCACAAGTGCGTCGATGCATTAACATGACTCCCTCTCATCTGATGTGATAACACAGCTTCCACAAATACCGCTTTCTCATGGAAGGATATTATTCATACATGGAGCTCAACTTTTTGGCACAAATCACCATGCTTAGGATGATTCAAGATGAACTTTGGAAGAACTTGTCTCAGGATGAGAAGCAGTTCATCAATGATGTACGCTCATCCACATCCAATGAATGTCTCACTCTTTCAGTGGTTAGTAGAGGGTAACAAGAATTTCGCTCAATGGACGAAATATTGTCCATCGAGTAACGAACACAAGAAATTGATCATACACGGTGTCGCAGCTGAGGTGAGCTAGCAGAGATGTTCGAGGATGAACATGATGTAGATCGAGGGGAGGCCATTGGAGGAAGTTCTGTCCTATTACAGTCAAGCGGTTCAGAGTGCACAAGAACACAAGTTTCCACAGTATGAGGCACTCGCTCTGGAGTACACAGGTTCCCTATTGCACAGTAAATTACTGACATACCATGCTGAGAGACCAATCAAAGACGCCCACAGGTGAGACTTTTTTGCGTTCACCTCTCACGATGAAAGATTATATGCCGCATGGGGATCAAAACTGAAGACTGAGCAATTGGAAAACGATTTCCCTTCCTTATTTGCAAATGCATTGGAGAAGCGAAGAACGGTAAGGGATATAAGGGTCCATGGTATTGACCAGAATAGAAACAGAAAGATCACACACCGGAAAATACAGTGAGTCGAAGAAGTATTGATAGGAGAACTGAGACGAAACAGATATCAGAGAATGACGTGATCGATCAAATTATGATATCCCGAGTGAACGAGGCCATATCGTTGGACATGAACCTGGAGCAGTTATTATCCATCATGATGAAGGAGATCATCCGAAATTCTGGGGCTCAGAGTGGCCTATTCATGATTCGAAGTAATGATGACTTCTCCCTCGTATTGGAGGGTACGTTGGACCACATCAAGGTGAGTGTCCTGTGATTGTGATGATTCAAAGGGGCAGGTCGACATCAATGGGACACCCTTGGGTCTGGGAAATGGACAGAAGATCATCCCCGCTATCGTCAATCTCGTGGCACGTACTGGTGCACCTTTCCTTGCAGATGACTTGCAAAATCATCCAGAGTTTGGGGAGAATGACTTTGTCAGGTGAGCAATGCTTTACTATCTTGAATTGATGCCTATTTCACAGGGACTCGGGAATCAAATCTGTGTTGTGTGCTCCCCTGATGAAGAATGGAGCAGTGAAGGGAATCGTTTACTTGGAGAATAGCCTGTCCAACAATGTCTTCAATCAACAGAGAGGGAAGGTGAGCTCCTATCCTTTTCCTTTTTGACCCTGTAGGTGGTTCTTTCCATTGCTGTTCAGATCTCTGTTCATCTAGAATCGGCCAAATTCGCACAATTCTTAGAGAAGGAGACGAATCAATTGAAAGCTGTGAAGACCATGATGGAAGAGTTTGTCGATGTCCTCTGTCATGAACTGAGGTGCCTCCATTCTTTGTTGTGTTCTAACCCACATTCAGAAATCCTCTCAATGGAATATTTGGCAGCAAACAAGTCATGGAGGAACAGTTTGAAAAGTTGAAAGGTGAGTTATTCGATAACATCAATGTCTTAAACGTCTCAGAATTCTTAAATAAGAGGGACGTAATTCAAGTTTCAGAGGTGAGCTACGGCAGATTAGAGAAATACGAAAGGTACGCAGGTGTTAGCCAGTCTGACGGATCAAGAAGAAATGCTGAGAGCCATATCTATTTCGTCCGATCACTTGAAAGAGATCGTAGACACTGTCCTCACGGTCTCAGCTTTGGATAACAAGTGAAGGGTGATGGTACGACCAAGACTCATTTGAACGCAGATCTCTATCATTGCAAATATCCACGTTCGATCCCAAAGAAGTGCTGAAGAAGGCCAGCTTGATGTTCAAGCCAAAGCTGCAATCACAAGGTATCGTCCTCACCGAGCAAGCCACCGACGAAAATATTCAAGTCAACGGTGACCGACATCGACTGATGCAGGTGCTCAAGTGATGACAAGACGATGAGTACTTACACTTGTAGATTCTAATCAACGTGATATCCAACGCTCTGAAGACGATTTCACGAGGGAATCTGAATCTATCTCTGAGATACGAGGTGAGGGCGAAGGTGATGCCATTCTGAAGAGAGGAAGGTGAAAGACAACAAAGTGAAGGTTCTCTTTGAAGTGAAAGACAATGGAGATGGAATGGCACCCTCTGAAGTGGAGAGGCTCTTCCGAAGATTTTCACGAGGATCGGACAGCCCGAATCCTCTCAAGACGAGTTCAGAGAATGCAGGCTTGGGTTTATCCTTTGCTAGGGAGCTCACTTCTATGATGGATGGTGAGATCATCGTAGAGAGCAAGAAGGGTAAGTTTGATGGTGTTGGTCTGGATTGATTGCTGATAGGTGTGGGGACGGTATACAGATTCTACATCACTTGTACGAAAGCGGACAACATCAAGAAGAGGAGAGCGGAAGATACATACGATGACGAGAGTGAAGAGGTGGCGGCCAAGAGGGCAAGATCGAAACACATCTTGATTGTAGAGGACAATACAATCAATCAGAAACTCTTGCAGAGGATTCTGGTATCCAAGGGGTTCACAGTGGAGATTGCTGAAAATGGTCAAGTGGGAGTCGAGAAGGTAACTGAAACAAGTAGAGAGACACTAAATGTTATAGTTCTTAGCATCGATATCCCCTGGTGGAGTCCCCTTTGATGCCATTCTCATGGATTTCGAGGTCAGTGAGACCCATGATGTTCCATGCGCTGAAAGAAACAGATGCCCATCATGAACGGTATAGAGGCAACTAAGAGGATTAGACAACTGGAGGAACAGCAGAAGCTAGAGAATCCAGCTTCACCAGGTAGATACATCTCGTCTCGCTGCACTGCAATTTAATCTTCTTCAGACATGACGCCCATCATTGGTGTCTCAGCGAATACGCGAGAAGCGCACTCACAAAAGGCATTCAGTGTGGGTATGGATGCATACATCCACAAACCCTTTATCAAAAAGGACATATTGGATGCCATAGAACTCAAAAGAGAAGGACGAAAATTTTGTTAGTTGGTGTCCGCAGATAAACGAAGAGAAATAAAACACGATCGAAAGTACCAAGGATGCGATTACAAGTTCTCTTCATTCTCTTAACTTGGAGGAGCGCTATCGAAGCACTCTGCGAAGGCGTTCTTCGGATGCTTGTTATCGCTGTGCTCCTTGAGTGATTTAGCCGCCGTAGTGCCCAAGAAGGTTTGCTGTATGGATTAAGAGGTAATTCAGTCAAGTTGTAGGACATACCATGCAAATCTTGCACTTGATGGTTAAAGCCTTCTCATTAGACTTCAACTGACTCTTGGGTCCGCTGTCGTTCTTTTGAGCAGCTACTCTCTCTCTTCTTTGGGCGGCTTTTGCTCCGTTTCCAGAAGGCATGTTGTTGTGATGCTGTCTGTCTGATCTGTCCAAAAAACACAAAATTCATTTTTTCTCAATTTCGGTGAAGCGACGGGAGGAGGAGACAACAACACATCCCCTGGTTTGTATTCGTTTGTGATGCATTACATTGAGTGCTTCACATTGAAACCAATTGTCTGAGAATTTATCTCGCAAGATCCATCTTCTTATTGAACTGCAGTGGGTGAATACAGAGCAGAGAGGAGTGACTCACATCAACCAGATAGTATTCCAATATCCGCGAGGAAAAGGCGGGATCAGTTGGAGAGTATCTGAATCGAGGGAATGCCTCTCGCAATCTCAATGCCCAGCACCGGATTTGTGAATAATCAGCCCTCTTTGAATAATGTTCCAAGAAGGACACGAAAACCTATCCTTCATCAATGATGAAGATCACAGAAGCAATACCTCTGGTGTTTGTGGTTCTGACAGAAAGAGCTGGATGGCCTCTTCTAGTTTGCCCTCTGCCAACAAGAAAGTAATGAGATGTTCTAGACCGTACGTGCTGAACAATAGGTCAGTCATGATGACGAGAGACATAACACCTCTTGTCTTTGAAGATCTTCTTCCATTGCAGGTAAGCACTGTGTGCTTTGTCATATCGCGACAGCTCGCAATAGCTGGACACGATGAGATTGGCCAGAGGACTCCACTTCTCTTCCGTCACTTTCTCGACCAATGCATCTACGTACTGAATGTTGTTCAATTGGACGTGGGCACGGAGCAGAGCTTTCCGAAACTGAACATATCAGTCTCTCCTCTGAACAATAGCTCACCAGGTGCATATCTTTGCCGTTATACAGTTGAACCGCCACCTGATCCACTGTAGACTCATCCACTCGCCCGTGGACCATTCCGATGACGGCCCTCTCTCAAGGTCTTTAGAATCGAAGAGATCCACTCATTCACCTGCGATGGTTTCGGATATGTTCATGTTCCTGTGAATACATTGAGCTGCAACCCAGGGAGCGAGTTCAATACATTCAGAGAGCTTTTCCATCACAAAATTGTCAGGATCTATTCGCTCCAGCATCATCGCGTTACAACTACAGAGCATCAGTTAAAAGGTCTCCTGAAAATCTTACACATTAAGTAGACGAATTGGTAAGCTATCATTGTTCTTCGTGAATTCTGACATGATATTTTCCTTTGCATTATCTAATCGATACCTGCCAAGTTGTTTCATGATCACGAGCATTCGACGAAGTACACACTCTGCGGTCCCTGATGTTCCAGTCCAACGAAAAGGTTTCATAGGAACATATGTTTGAATCAATGGTTTTGTCTGATTGGCGAGGCGTAGCAGGTTCGAGGACATCGTGGGCTAACGATGATCATCAAGAAATTGACAATTCGTCAAACAACGCTCGAGTCGCAATAAATTGTGCCAACTCCTGAGAACCAGATTAGAAGAAA